>JAGKTI010032664.1:0-11852 GCA_018397915.1 Birgus latro
GTGTGTGTGTGTGTGTGTGTGTGTGTGTGTGTGTGTGTGTGTGCGCGTGCTAGTTATAGTATTACTGTGTGTATCAATATATTTGTGTGTGTGTGTGTGTGTGCGCGCATGCGCTAGTGCTAGTTATAGTATTACTGTGTGTATCAATATATTTGTGTGTGTGTGTGTGTGTGTGTGTGGAGGCTGGTACTGAATTGATAATTGGCGTGGAAGGTGTCCCTCACAAAAGGACACACCCACAAAAACATAATGAACTCTCTTCCTAATTTTTTTTTTTATCATGGAAGGTGAAATAACAAATGTTTATAAACCCTTTCAGCACCACGACACTGTTATTGTCTCGCGTCCACCATTTGTTTTTTTTTGCTTAACAGAGATCCTCGAAGTGAAGGGGCTTCATTAATGCTGTATTTAATCTCTCCGGTCTGAAACTTATCCACCATGTTGAATACAATCATCTGGAGATAACCAGAATAAAGTTAAAAAAAAAAACTTTAGCCAGTTGTTCTCAGTGTCTTATCACTTCATCCCTGCCTTACCTTGAACACTTCAACCAAGAGACCCGGCCACTTTTTGTCATTTTTTTGGTTTAGCAGCTTCTAGATGCCAGGGACCCCTGTCCTTCTCAATGGCTTCCTAGGTTTGGGTGCCGATGCTAAGGGTGGGTGTATGGTTTTGCAGGTCTCCCTCTGTTTTGGTGTATAACACACACTGGGTCTGTGAGACCCAGGTATACTGGTTTGGGGGGGGGGGCTGTAATGTATTGTTGTGTGATGCATATTTCTGCACCATTTGCATTGGCTCTCCACACCACGAAGACCATACCACTTGCTTTGACAGTAGTGCGAGCATCGTTGTGTCATTTCTTTTCTTGTGGGGTTCATGTAAACAGAAACTGTACTTTTATGCAAAGATTTTTCAAAAATTTTGCCTAAAATACATAAAATAAGATAATTTTAATTTTATACTCATTACTGCATAGTAAATTGATCCAAAAAGGTTGTAGGATGTTCAAGGATTCAGTAAATAAAACACAAGTATTTTTTTTTTATTTCTTATATTGTGGGTCTGTGAGACCCAGGTGTACTAATGGTGTAAGGATGCAAATAGGTATACTGCTCCTGGGTTAAGTTGACCTTGCCTTGTAACCTTGACCTTTTACCTATTGTGCTTTGATAGAAAACAATGTCAGTCGTTTGATGATGATCATCAACCCATCCATAAATCTTAACCAATTCAGATCAGTACTATTTTAGCATTTTTTTCCTTTTGTTTCTTTACAGACATTCACGGTCAAAACTTGCCCGCGTCCTATGACCTTGAGCTTTACCTCCGCCAGTGCAGTTGGAGGAGGTTATGTATTCACCTATGTTTGTCCGTTTGTTTGTTTGTCCACACGATATTTCCAAAAGTCGATACCCGACGCCCTACTCCCGCAAAGGGTGGCCGCAGACAAACGCCTCCAAGTCGCTCTGTCACCCACCATTTGACTGCCCTCCCCTCAGCTCACTTCCCCCTCCCTCATATACCTCTCAACTCCATCCCTCCACCTCATCCTCGGTCTCCCCCTCCCTCTCCCTCCCTCCACATCACCTACATACACCCTCCTAGTCAGTCTTTCATTCTCCATTCTCTGCACATCTCCAAAAGTTCACAATGAATTTCAATGAAATCTTGTGGAAGGGTGGGCCATGGGTCAAGGTAGAATTGTTAAAATTTTGGGACGGATCCGGATCCGGAGTATCCCGCGCAATATCTCCAAAAGTTCTCGATGATTTTCAAGGAAATTTTGTGGAAGGGTGGGCCGTGGGACAAGAAAGCATTTATTAAATTTTTTGGGGGATCCGGATCCGATTTCGGAATTCTATGTATCACGCACAATATCACCAAAAATTCTCAACGAATTTCAGTGAAATTTTGTGATAGAGTGGGCTGTGGGTCAAGGAACAAGTGATAGCCTCCGCCAGCGAAGTTGGAGGAGGTTATGTATTCGCTTATGTTTGTCTGTTTGTTTGTTTGTCCACACGATATCTCCAGAAGTTCTCTATGAATTTCAATCAAATTTTGTGGAAGGGTGGGCCATGAGCCAAGAAAGAATTGATTAAATTTTGGGGCGGATCAGGATCCGAATCCTGTGTATCCCGCACAATATCTCCAAGCGTTCTCAGTGAATTTCAATAAAACATTGTGGAAGAATCGGCCATGGGTCAAGGAACAATTAATTAAATTTGGGGGCGGATCCGTATCCTATGTATTCCACACAATATCTCCACGGATCCGGATCCGGATCATTTTTAATGGCAATGGCAGTGGCGGATGTATGTGCTCTCTGAGTAATTTTTAGTTTACAGATTGTTTTCAAAAGTGACTTACTTCGTTCTTGTGTTTCCCATAACACTATCGTCATGTTTGGTCTAAAGCGGATAAAAAATGTTTCAGCTGACATTGCCTTGTGATTTTCATCTGTGATCTATTTTTATCAAAGCAATGCGCTAAATTCCATGGCTGACCCTCAGCATTGTCATAAAATTTGGTTGCAGCTGGATTAAAACTGTTTGAGTTTTACCGCTGACAAAAACAGACAAACGGACTCAATGACAAACATACATAGCCTACACACTCCGAGCAAAATATTATACCCGCCGTGCTGTGTAGGTGTAATAAACACAAAATTAAAGAAAATAATAAACACATACATGCACAATACAAACACAACATAAACCACAATATAAAATGCACGTAAGCACAAAATGGGTACATAATAAGCACAAAATAACACATAATAAGCATATCATGAACACAAGATAGCACATTTTGATAAACACACTTGGGGCCGAGAATAATGCAGTATTTAAATGTTTTGTCGAGGTGGCAACAGCTGAAAGTGGACGATAAGGAGGCGTTTGTTGTGATGGCAGTGACACTCTGATTACTGCCAGACACCCACCTCACCCACTTACCCATACCATCAGCCACTTTGTCACTTACTCAACCATTTGTTTATTCAGTCAACCAGTCAGTCAGTCATTTAGTTAGTTTTCGTCCACCCAGTCAGTCAGCTATTAGGAACTGTTAACATAAATTCACTTGTCTCAGCAATTTTCGTATACAGCCGTATGATCAGCCAGCCAACTTTTCATTCATTCATTTATTCATTCATTCAGTCAGTCATCCACCCAGCCATTCACTTATCCAGCTAACTCAGCCGCTCCAAGACCCGGTCGTTCAGTTATTCGTTTATCTAATCACCTCACCACTTCTAATGTCAGCTTGCGATATTGTTAGCCATGTATTCAGATATACATTGATTCATTCAACTGGACCCTAAGTTATTAATCAACTCGGCTATCCACATATCCACCCAACTCATCCATTTCAAGTCAGACATATGATAAACCAGCCATACAGTTTGCCATTTACTTGAACATTTATTCATTGATTCAGCCACCAGTCAGACAGTAAGTTATTCATCCACTAAGCTGTTCATCTTTCTAGCCATCTTAGCCACTCCAAGACCCAGGCATACAGTCAGCCAGTCATTAAAAGATTTATCCATACAGTTAGCCATTTTACCGTATACAGTGAACCGTTAATTTTACCAGCCCACCCACTATTATACTTAGTCATATCATCAGTCTGTCGTTCATTCATTCATACACCTGCCTTTCATTGTATAACTGTGTGTGTAACTCACCGGGTCGGTCAGGATTACTTGATGGTAGTGATCGTCAGCTTTTACCCTCGCGGAAGGGAGCTGAGAGCTCATATAGTCCGATCTGTGGGCAAGGCTATGACCTTCACACACGCATACACCCATCCCCTTGCTCAAGGGGGACAGTAACCACCCACTTCGTCAGTGAAACTCTTCGCAACCTGAGCGAGGTGCGAACTCCCGTCTACCAGATGGCAAGCGAGAACGCTACCACTGCGCCAGCGAGCGGTGTGTTTGTGTGTGTGTGTGTGTGTGTGTGTGTGTGTGTGTGTGTGTTTAGGAGAGACTGGGGGGGTTCGATATAATCTAAGCCGAATAAAAGCGTCTGGAGACAGCAGAAAGTAAATTTCCGTAATGATGGATGCTTCTCTGTCTACTACTGCCTCTGTTACTTTATCCATTTAATTTGATCTCAGATTGCCATCTCTTCACCTTGGCTGCTGATCTGCAACAAGTGATGAACGCATGAACGGAGCCCTAGTCTCAAAGGAGTGCTGTGGAAAGGATGTAGAACCGAAGTATTGTATTCTACCATTCAGCTGTAACAAAAGGTTAACACCAGAACTGTCTTACTCTGCAGCTGAACTACGGGAAATAAGCTGCAAAAGGACAGAAAACTTCGCCAAGGTAGACGAACTGCAGAGCATAGTAAGGGGGAAAGGAGGGAGAGTATATGAGGGAGGTGGCGTGTTATGGGGAAAAAGGATCGTTTCTGAGAAGGGACAGGAATTCCAAGAGACCTCTTTTTATCCGCTGATGCCACCTCCTACAAGATGCGGCGTAAGACAACAGTTCGAATGACTATTGGCAACACATTAGATTTTGTCTTGGCCCCTTCGCTCAAATGACGTGTTTTGCGTTTCATTGTCGGTGTTATTGTACTATTTCATTCACTCTGGGAGAGTGACCTGGTAGTGATGAAGTTACTGAAGAACATAGCTAACCCCTCTAGTTCGAATAATTTCTCTTAAGCTTACTAATACAGTCTGGAAGTTGCAAGAACACAACGTAAGTTACGCATTTAGAACTGAGAGAGTTAACCGTCTCATGGATACGATTTCCTTTGTATTTAACTGCAGCTAATATCAGACGATTATATTATCGGAGTCAAACATTGGAGGCTGAGAGAGTTAATACTAACCCTATTGCCTCTCTCATGGTAGGGACAGCTTTAGTTTTTTATTCAAAGTGTCGTCAATTAATTATTGGAAAATCATGGTCACACATTGCATCCTCATAATGAACATACATTCAGTATGAGGGTACTGCAGTTTTTATATTAAATACTCTCAGGGCCTCGACTTCGAATCCGAGTCGTCAGTTTGCTGGACAAGATTTGCTCACCCCTTGTCTCTGTTTACGCAAAAGTACAACTGGGAATGTGGAAATACACCGGCTACTCCGGGTCGTGTTCTTGGGGAAGGCTGGGACTCAGCAGACCTAATTAGCCGTCTGTCTTATTGACTCAGATGCAGCAGACGGGCATAAATCTGAACCTATCATATTTTCCCACACCTTCATCTCTATCATCGCTCATCCATTTATCAGACCCTAAGAGCAGCACACACATGCTTCTGGGAAGACCCGTTCAGATGCGGTATTATGACGTGCAGTGTGTCCTCGGGCTGAGGGATTAAGTAGTTCAAGGATTTATATTTATAGAGGAATGAATAAAAAACATGTGGGCCAAGTGATAAAGTAGGAAAACACTAACACGCTGAAAACCAGAAGAAAATGGATCAGAATAATTCAGTACACTTGAAAACATTTACAAACAGACCCTACCCTTGACATACATAACGCCTTCAGTACGATGCCTTCATCCAGACAGTCATATTCAAAACAGGGGAGGCTTTGGGTAGGTAAGGGGCTGGAAGCACACTCATTTAATCCCTCTTTCGATGATGCCACTTCTTCCACTGGTCTTGCTATCTGTAGATGATTTTGTTGAAGTTAAGGAAGGTTTCTGGTAATAAGGGAGTGAGAAATACTGTCCAGTAATCCCTCCAGTACGATGACCCCGCTGTTTGCCTGTTCTTGCTACCTCCAGGTGATTATATTCAATTTGGGAAAGCCAGATGATGATGATGATGATGATGATGATGATGATGATGACTTGTTGTGAAGGAGTTTGCAGTAATTTCCAATAACTACAATCACTCCATTTATACTTCATTCTTGCTAACTCCAGATGGATTAATATTCAGGGTAGGCCTCTTGTAGTGAAAGGAGTGCTTCATAATACTCAGACAATTTTGCTCAGCTTTTAGAAGACCCCACGTAACGAAGGAGTTAAAAAAAAAAAAACTCATCTGACGCAACGCTAAACCCTGCAATTATCCCTAGAAAAAGAAGAAGTAGAAGAAGATGGAGAAGAAGAAGGAGAAGAAGAAACTTCGTAAATAACCCTAAGTATCTCACGATCTCGGCATAAGACACCAGGAAATCTTCATAAAGTAAACTGAAACTGCTGTAATCTGGTCATGATCCGTAAAAAAGCTCCTACTAAATGGAAGTAAACATCTGTAGATCTAGATACAAGATTCCAGAAATTTTTAAATAAGCTAAAAGTGCTAAAACTTTGGTAAAAAAAAAAACGCTAAATGGAAATGCATCTCACGTTTAACTTGCTAAGATGGCAGCTATAACCCTGACACATACGGTGGCAGATCTCGCTTACACGGCTATCGCATCCATCGCGTGGAGGAGGAGGGCGACACGGCAGATCCTTCGTGTCCCGCGGTCGTCACTCATCTGGCCTGACGACCTGACGCGCCGCCCTTAAATACGTTCGCATGGGATGAAGGGCGTGGGGATGGGGTTGCCAGTTGCTTTTTGTTTTTAAGCATAACTGTTTTACGGACGATAATTTTCTCTGTGACTTAGTTGTAATGTGGATGTATTTTCATAAAGCGGTTGACAAGGACAGCGTACAGTACAGTGGTGAAGGAGGGAAAAATGGAGATGGGTGGAGAAAGGTAGACTGGATGGGCGGAATGAGGTAAGATGTTGGTGGACGGTGGGGCAAGATGTGATGAATACACCCTGTGAAGATGGACGCTGTATGATGTATGGTGTAGGCTGTGGGAACAGATCTCTACAAATTAGGTGCTGGGAAGGTAGAAAAAGGGTGCAGGAGTGAGCAGGATGGACACGGATGGTGGTGGGGAGGGTGGGATGAGTATACCCTGTGAAGATCGGAGAAGTATCAGGCGTGGCATCTCAGGTAAGAACAGAATTCTCTTAAGGGTTCGGTACTAGGTGTGGGGGTGGAGGAAGTAAAAGAATGGAGTGGGTGGACAAGTGTGGGCGGTACGGGCGGGAATGGTGGTGGGTGGTGGGTCAGGGCAGGGGTGATACACCCTATGAAGATTGACATTGTAAGTTGGCTGAATTAGATTTAAGCACTAGAAGAAAGAATCGTACACTACTTAGAAAAAAAAAAGAATCATGGATCCATCCTACCTCATTAAGTTGCACGCTGCATCTTCTGCATCACAAAGGAAATATAGTGAATAATTCCCATGCACTATACAGATTGCCTTGACAACAAATCTCCACCACCACCACCACCACCACCACCACCACAACCACCCAACACTACACTGCACAGACGTATACATACACACAACCAAAACAAACATATAAAATCCTTAGCCAGACAGTATCCTTCATGACCCTGCACCAGAATTTCATAGTAAAGGAGCAGCCTTTCCCAGGTTTCCTTTGATGTACCATATCGTGGCCGCCGCACTGCTTCGCTTCGGTACCGATAAAGAATACAACCCACAAACAGTCAGTCCACTCTGCTTTCACTATAATGCTTAATTCATTCTGCTCTCACTGTAATGCTCAAATCGATCTGCTCTCTCTGTATGTGCACTCGTCACAGCACAGCAGACTTATTCCCTTTATGCATCTGACTCTCACAACACTGATTTCTGCTGTCCATTGGGTTCAGGAACAGACTGGAGAAATGGAGGTATGGAGACAGGAAAACACAGGCTTACCTCAAATCCTGTATGCTTCTACTGGTAAACACAACAAAGTCAATTCGTCCACATGAACCAGGGGCCACTGCAACAACAATAACAACAACAACAACAACAACAACATTTAGGGAGGGAGAGGGAACCCAGGGCAAGGACAAGATATTTTGCAACCACTGCGTTCCTTGTCAGCTGGATAATCTAAATTGTCTTAATTTTTACAGCCTTAATTATAACAGCCATATTTAGAACAAGCGTAATGAGTAGATTTACTATCTCCAGACTGCCTCCTTGGCCAGCTTATGTTTACAAGTGAGTTATAGGGTACAGATGCTGCGGTACAGAGGTGGAAGGGATGGAGAGGGAAAGGGGATGGTGAGTGAGTGAGTGAGTGGGCGGGTAAGTGAGAGTGAACTGGGTGAGAGAGTGATAAGGAGGTAGGGAACGATGAGTCGGTGCGTAGGTGGGTGAATGGGTGCAAACGACGAGTGAGTGGGTAAGGGTAATGGGTGAAAGGGTGGATGAGGGAAAGAAGCTGGTAAGTGGGTGAGTGGGTACAGCCAGTGAATGGGCACAGATGATAAGTGAGTGAGTGGAAGAATGGGTGAAAGGCTGAAGGGGAAATGGGGACGGTGAATGAGTGAGTGGTGAGGGGTGAGTTGGTGGATGAGGGTAGTGGGTGAGAGAAAGAAGGAGGTAGAGGGATGGTGAGTGGATGGGTGAGTAAGTGAGTAGGTCAGCGGGTGAGAAGGGACGAAATAAAAGGGGATGGTGAGTGAGTGGGTGAGTGAATGGATGGATAATTAGGTGAATGGGTTAATGGGCTACTGGGTAGTTGGGTGAGTGGGTATGCGGGTGAATAAGTGAGTGGTTGCATAGATAAGTGAGTGATAGATAGGGAGATGAGGTCGGTGGGTGAAGTTGGTGGATGAGTGAGTGGTAGCGATGAGTTGCGTTAAGAATAAAAGAATGAACAAGCAATACTTTACATATCTAGTTGGAATCAAGAGACAAAATATTTACTTCAAAGAGATGCGACAGAGTAACCCCTTCGCTACAAGGCATCTCAGTTAGATAAAACTGTGTGGAAGCAGCAAACTTAAAATCTTTAAGTTTACGTCATCGTGTTGCATTGGTTGATTTTTCTCTTGAGTGATCTTTGTTTACATTGCAAGGAGATGGGTGTGCAGAGCGTATTAGCCCTTTTAATATGGCGACGCTTCCTTGGATTTAATTCTTGCCAGACGTAATGGAAGGGGTTGCAATGTCTCCTTTAACTCACTAAATATGATATCTTCTAAATTTACGTTGTCAGCCACCAGTGTTATTCCCTTACGAGGAACTGAAGGGATGAACAAGATAAGCCTCTCCAACATGGAAACATACTTACCGCGTTCTTTTCATCTAACTATAACAAAGATACCTTGGCTTAACCACGCCTGATCTGATACTGTTCACACACACACACACACACACACACACACACACACACACACACACAGAAAGAGAGAGAGAGAGAAAAAAAAGCGTATATCAGGAAGCTTCTCACACTGGAGCTGTAACATCGTGATCGAATAGACCATCAAGGATAAATAAATGGTGAATGTAGCGGTTCGCTGTGCTACACTGCAGGAAGTTAAGAAAAATGTGGAAGGGATGAAGTAGGGTAGAGCAGGAGATGAAGACGTTCTCACCATCGACCTGGATAAGAAAACAGACAACACTTAGGATGTAAAAAAGCAGCCAGCCGAATACAGTTTTCTGCGTTGTTTACAAAGTTCTGACAAAATCCTGGCTACTCGAATTAATCTTCCAGTGGACGCAAACCAGACACGAGAACAAGCCGGATTTTGTTGTGGTGGTTCAATAACAGACCACAAGAAATTGTTGAAATTATTAAACAGGTAGCTGAGAATGCATGAGAATTTAAGAGATGTCTGTTCGTGGCTTTTAGCGCTGATGAAATAAAACATACCTGTTTGAACATTCGGCAGTTACTGATGAGAAGAATTTAAGGACAGATTATAAAGGAAACTTAAGTAAAAATATTAGAAGACGAAATCCTACGAGTTCTTCACCTCATGCCTAGAGGTCGTTTTTAGACTGGGATTGCAAAGGAAATACCTCAGTAATAAGTGGTTAAGCAGTCTTAGATTCACTGACTCGGTGAATCCTGTGAAGAGCTGCCAAAAATGATAGTTGATCTCAGGCGGGAGTGTGTGAACGTACGCTGGAAGAAAAAAAAAATATATTTTTTACACGTTAAGTGCCTTCCACTGAGAATATGAGATAAAGTGTTATGTGGTGAGAAATATCTATCTATCTATCTATCCATCTGTCTATATAATATATATACACTTAGGAAGGACAGTTCAAATGTGTTCTTGTTTATGATGATGACGTGGAGAATCGGAATGAGAAAAAAAAAGAAATTGGTAAACGTAGCATCATCATGAAAAGTAAAATGACTACATCCCATGGGAAATCTTGATTCTGCATGTCTTTTCGTGGGCATTCTTTGAATGGAACACTTTTTTTTTGTTTAGGCTTACTGCCTTTGATTCTTTTGATTAAAAAAAAAAAAAGGCATATTGATAAGTATGCAGTTAACACAAATGCAGCAACACAAATACTTAAGCATCAAATAAATAATAAATAAAATTTTTATAGCAAAAATACTCCAATAAAATCCCAGAAATGGGGCTACTAAGTTGGCAGCTCTAACGGAAAATTCACTTAGCCACAACCTTCAATTTTTCCAGCATTTTGGGCAAACATTTTCACAGACAAAAAACTTATTGACTTAGATGAGGGAAATTTCATCGTTGGGTCACTAATTATGGCCAGTTCGTAAATTACACCCCAGGTTAATCACTCCCTCCCTCACCCACCCTCTCCCTCCATCACCCACCTTCCTCCATCACCCACCCTGCATCTCACTTCCTCCCCCTCTTGCCTACACCCACCCTCACACCTTCCCTCGCTTGCCCACCCTCTCCTTCACTCCTTCCCTTCATCACCCATCCCTTCCCTAACCCCTACCCCTTCCTTAACCCCGACCCTCTCCCTTACTCAATACCTCCATCACCCACCCCTCCCTCACTCCCACCTCTTCTTTACTCCATTCCTCCACCACTCACTCCCTCCCTCACCCCCACCCTCCCCTCAGCACATCCTCCTTCCCCTTACCCACCTACTCCCTCTACCAGCCTCTCCCTCCAACCAACCCCCTCCCTCTTACCTACCCCTCCCTTGCCTACCCACCCCTTCCTCCCTCTTACCTACTCTCTCCCTTACCCTCTCATTCCATCTTACCCACTCCCTCACCCTGGTCCCTTAATCTTCCTCGTAAACTTCTCTCTTTACCCATTTCATAACCAACTAATCATCTTCATCATAATTATCATCATCATCATCATCACCCTGACCATCTTTCCCAGCTAAGGATGGGGTGCGGTAGAAACCAGAAAAAAGGAAAGAGAGTGTACACAAGCGAAAATTTATTAACATCATGTCCAATAAAATGAGCCACACACTCATTCACACATCCTTCAAGCCCCCGGAATCCTAATTAAATAAAATTCTCTAGCCTCTAAAAAAAAACTCCTACGCCTCCACTGCCATGAGCCTGCTAAGGACGTTTTACGTGCTTAGTGCCAGGCGATGATGATGCCGATATAACTAGACTTTTCTTTTTTCTAGTCAACGCGACACTTTTACGTTCTGATTAAAACTATATATATTTTTTTCTGTTAAACCCTGACTGTTTTGTTTAGCTGCGGGAAGGTTGTAGTAATCAAACGGTAAAAAAACAAAAAGTCAGTTCTCAGCGATATTTACCCATTTCTTGCCTAACTTTAGATTCTCTCAACTTTCGCACCCGATTTCGAGTAGATAGACATGACAGTCACTCGCGTCATTCACCTACTGATTGATTAACTTCCCTTCCCCTCCCCACTCTTTCTCTCTCTCTCTCTCCCCCTCCCTGCCTTTCACCTCTCCCCCTACCTCTCACCCACCCCCCTACCTTTCACCCTCCCTCCTAATGGCTGTTTCCGCCCACCTTCCGCTAATCACCCCAAACTTAATTAATTTGACCACCCCTAGCCATCACTCAGACACCACACCACACCACACCACACTACACTACA
>JAGKTI010032665.1:0-11851 GCA_018397915.1 Birgus latro
CCCTAAAAATCATATTTTTCCTTTCTCCATGATTTAGATTATCAAGTAAAAGTCTCTGTGACTCAAACTTTGCTCTGTATACCTCTCTTCTAGCCCTGTGCTTGGCAGCCAAGTACTCCTCCCTGTTACCACCCTTCTTCCATTCCCGGAAAAGCCTTCTTTTCTCCTTAACTGCGGCTTCTACACCCTCATCCCACCACCAAGTTACTTTATGTCTTGGTGGGCCTCTTGTCCAACCACATATTGCATCGATAACTCTCAAGAGGTTGTTCTTAAGGGCTCTATGCTGTTCATTAACGCCTCTATCTACGGCTCCCTGTTCAGCCACCACTCCTCATCTCACTATAAAAGGCATCCTTTACTGATTGGTTTCCCAGCTTCCATATTTTCCTCCTAGGTACATATGTCCTCCTTCTCATCACTCGTTCCTTAAGCACCATGTCACAAATCAACAGTTTGTGCTGCTGCACACACTCCTCCCTTCCTATACCTTTAACATCCCTCACTAACCTCCTATCAACCCTCCTGACCAGAAAATAATCTATCTGACTACTATTTCCCCCGGACTCATACGTAATGAACCGACTCATTCTTTTTCTAAAATGTGTGTAGCACACAATCATGTCCATAGCCTCCCCAAACTCGAGTGTTCTTTCCCCTTCTGCATTCCTCACACCATATGCACATCCTCCATGGACTCCTTCATAACCTAGAGCTGCTTCACCCACATGACCATTTAAATCCCCTCCCAGAACCACTACCTCATCATCGCCCATACCACTTACTACATGTATTAAATCATCCCAAAATCTATCCTTCTCTGTGTCATCCAAACCTACCTGTGGAGCATATGCCGATATAACTGAAATCATTTTCTTACCAATCAAAACTTTCACTACTTATATCATATCACTGACTCTCATAACATTCATAACATATTCCACCCATTTCTCCACAACCAACACACCCACACCCCCATATCTGTCAGTACCCCCCCTGCCAAAACAACTTACAGTAGCAATCCTTCCCAACAATCTTTCTGGCTGATCCACCCCTGTACCGGACTTCCTGCAAACATGCCACATCCACCCACCTCCTACTGAGTGCTTCAACGACTTCCCCCGCTCTTCCCTTCAAACTTCCCATATTCCACGAACCCACCCTAAACCCCCTGGGTGATTTGCTGTCCTCAGGCTTGCATTGATGCTCATACTTGTAAGTCATAGTCGGTAAGATAAAGGGGGGTAAACATTCCAAAGTCCTGACCCATTGCATAGTCCTAGGTCCAGGCAATGGATCTGGGACCCCTAGCCCACCAGCTTACCAGTGGGGGCCCCTCTCTATTAAGCGGTAGCGGCAGCCTGGGAACCGCAATGCCCTGTACCCTCTGGCACAGGTTCAAGCTCCATCTCACCCTGGACCCATGATCTATGCCGGCGGAACCCCCATCACGTCTTCCCCCAAAAGTCCGCCACTAGGTAGCGGGGGCAAAGTTTTCTGACCGCATGCCCTTGCTGGCGTCAACCCCTGTAACGTAGTAGGATACGTTGTGTGATATGTACAGCGCATGTGGTGTAGTGCATAAGACAGTTAAAGAAAATGTTTGGTAGAGTATGCTGGTCTACTCTCCATGTTAGTCACACTGAAAAGGTCAGCAAAGGGGGATGGTTAGGTAGCAAGTGAAACAGAAGCTCCAGTTCTCCCTATCACCAGCATTCCCATTCCCCTCGGGAGTACCACCCTGTTCGGCCCGTGCTACAGCCTCCTCCTAATAAGAAATAATTCAGGTCGGCTCCTTGACTCCGAAAAAAGCAAATTCCGGTCTACTGAAGTCCATTATAGTGAGGTCATACTGTATACTGTAGTGAGATGAAATATATGTTTGTAAATTTTTAGATCAATGTGTAGCATTGTTTTTCAACTAGTTTCCTGAAGTAAAGTATGGTATGGAAAACAGTATGCTGAAACATGCATTGCTATGCAATTTTCATGTTCATATCTACTAAAGGATGCATGCACATGTGCACATGCTAACCTACAAAATGAAAAAAATGAGGAATTAGTAAGGGAATTAAACAGAAAATACATGACAACTGGTGAGATGATAGCTGAGGTGAATACTGTACTCTGAAGAAGGAAATGAGTGAAATGGGAAATACAGTAGTCAGCCATGAGAGAGCTTTGGAGGAATCCAAAAATGATAAAGGCATAATTAGCCAAGCAAGTAGTCTGACAGAACAAAGCAATGATACTGATGAGAAGATAACTCAGGCAAATGAAGTGATGAGAAATTGCACAGAGGAAGTACAAAGTACTTCAAAGTGAAACAAGATCTAGAAAACAAGGTTGATGCAAAAAGCATACGATGGGAAGTGAAAGAAATCATAAGAAACTAATCAAGTTTGTTAAAAGAATCAGCAGAGATCAATAAATCTATGGTAATCACTGGTAATGATGAAGAGGAAATAAGAAACAGAATCAAGAGACAAAAAGGAGATGGTAAATATAATGAACATACTGAAAGAAGTATCACAGGAAATCTGTGAGAAAGATAAAGAGGAATTTAAAAGACTAAGGAAATGACAGAGAAATAAGCTAAGGCCCCTGAAGTACCCTTCAAAAGCGTGAACACTGTAGAAGAAGTACCGGTACAAATAATTGCAAACAAATGTAAGCACTCAGAGGAATTCAACGATATATGGATAAAAAGATGCCTAACTTGGGAGGAATGGTGATTACTAAAGGAAAAGAGGAAAGAAGCAAAAAGAAAGAATGAAAAGAGATCAGATGAAGGTTAGAAAAATATTTTTTAACAAAGTAGCTAGGTTTTATCTATCTATCTATCTACTGCCGGACGCCTTAATCCAGTAAGGGGTGGCCGCAAGCAAATCACCTCCATGTCGCTCTGTCCTCCGCCATTTCACTGCCTTGCTCCCAGCTCACACCCCCCTCTCTCATATACCTCTTCACTCCATCCTTCCATCTCATCCTTGGCCTCCACCTCACTCACATACACTCTCCTCCTCAATGTATTTCTTCTAACACTTTCTATCACATCCACATCCACACCACAACACCCCTTCACTTCCTCATTTGTCAGTCTGTCTCTCCATGTAACTACACATGCTCCTCTCAAACAACGCATTTCCACTGCTCTCACTCTTGACTCGTGTCCCTCCAACAAGGTTCAAGCTTCATTTCCATAGTAGCAGGGTTACATGCAAGAAAATGGCACACAAACACCAGGGACTCAAAAAAAGTACAGCAGGATAGTAAACTCAACCAATGTCAAATACATAAACAACATGACTAAACTGACGAACTCATATGCAGATGGAATAGTATCCATATTAGATATAAAAGATTATACCAAAGAAAAGGATCATCTTACTATTTGTCTAACAGAAACAAAAGTAACCCACAGGATATGCTATGACTCATTATCATTTGATGAATACAATATATGGAGAAAAGAAAGAAATTTTAAAAAAGGAGGATGAGTTATGATTTTACCAAAGAAAAAACTCCAGGTCAAAGAGACAGAACTAGACATAAGCTCACAAGTAGAATTAATTGCAGAAGAAATTAGCACATCTGAAGGGAAAATAATTGTGGCAAATTTATATATGCCAACCAATATAAACACATGGGATAGAGGTGAAGATGAAAACCTGGCAGAAAGTATTATACAGAATTTAAGAACCCTACTACATAATCCATCCATCCATCATCCAATCCTATGTTGCCCCACAGAGAAGCGTAGGAGCCCAGGGCTAGGCAAGTTGGTCCTGACATTTAAGATGAGAGTGACCAGCCTCACTCATCCCTGAGTAGCATTACGTGAGCAATAAACCCCAACCACCCTTCACCGGCTCAATCCGACTGGAGCACCGTAATTGCCCACTAAACCACCAGGCGCCAAAATTTGGTTATATGGTTACCACCCAGCGTAGTAAATGGTTTCCTGGTGTACAGGAAACCATTTGGCTTGTCACTCAGTGTAGAGTCACCCACTGGCAGAAGGATGAGAAAAGAATGAAGAAAAGAAAGGCAGAAGAGGGAGTGTAAAGTCACCCATGGGCAGAAGGACAAGGAAAGAATGAAGGAAAGAAAGACAGAAGAGGATTGAAGGAAAGAAGAACAGAGGAGAGGAAAGGGCAGACACCCGAGAGCAGCACTACATCGAGTGAGCAGATGGTGAGTGCCCCCACCCACCACATAAATGGAAGAAAAATCTGAGAGAATTATACTAACTGGAGATTTCAGCACAAATACAAACTGGAACAATAGGTATAAGAAGCTATGAAAGCTGCTGGGATCAAAAGCTCATGGATCTTACACAGGAGTTTTTCCTAACACAATATGTAAAGGAAAACACCAAAAAAAGAGAACCACAAGAACCATCATCATCATCATCATCATCATCCGGACCTCCTTTCCCACCCAAGGGCAGGGTGAGGAGTAACAACATCCAGACAGCCTAAGTTTGCCAAGTTCAATGGACCACGCTTCCATTCACTCATCATTCAAGCCCAAGGAATCCTAGCTCCATCATAAAAAAAAAAAAAAAAAATGTTGCTTTACACAAACTTATCTGATAGAGTCAATCCAAACACTGTTACGTTAAAAAGGGGTGCCAAATCCTTGGTTATGCATTTGTACGCAACAAACTCATTCCTTCTACACACCATGTTCGTTCAACCAGCTTGGTCTCTCGTCAGTTCCAAGGCCTCACCAACTTCCATACCTCTCTTCCACACACACTTATCCATCATATCACTCCACCTTCTTACTGGCCTACCTTGCCTCATCCCTCCTTCAAATTCACTCAGATATACCTTTTTCACCACTCTATTGTTCTCCATTCTCTCCACATGACCAAACCATCACAGAACACTCTCTTCGATCCTGGTGTCCACAGACTTCCTCACTCTGCATCTTTCACGAATCATGATATTCTGTATCTTATCCACTCTCTGTACTCCACGTACATATCCTCAGCATTCCATCTTCACTGATATTACTATTGACTTTTCATTTTCATGCCACACCCTAGACTCACATCCATATGCTAAAGTTGGCACTAGCATTCCTTTATGTTTGCCTCGTGCAGCTGCAACACTCAAGCCTCTATTTCTTATCACAACCTTCATAGCACCAGCTACTTTTCTTCCTTGTGTCACTCTACTTTCCACTTCTTTTGCACATTTTCCTCTCTATTCTGTCCTGTACCCAGGTATTTGAAATCTCTCACCAATTCTACTCTCTGTCCATTCACTGTAACATCACACTAGGAGTCAACTTCTCTCTTAATAACCATCAATTTCATCATCATCATCATCATCTTCGTTTTTCGTCCTTCTGTTCCCATATTCAAACTGGGGTTGGACGTGCGATGGCTTTTCTCCACTGCTTCCAATCCTGAATTAAATCTTCTCCAATACCCAGTCTTTCCATATCTTGCATTACAACACTTTTCTAGGTCTTCTTAGGTCTTCTTGGCAGTCGACGTCCCACCACTTCCAGTTCCTCTGCTATTCTCACACAACTCCCTTCCTCACTCCTCTTCACATGACCAAACCATCTAAGTCGCTTCTGCCTCAAGATGACATCGAGATCCTTCACCCCTACATCTTCCGGCTACCTCCTCACTCAAAACTCTGTCCTCCCATCTCACTCCCGCCATGTATCTTAACATTCTACGATCAGTACTCCTCAGAACATTCATCAGTCTATCTGTCAAAGCCTATGTTTCAGCACCATATATCAATACTGGTCTAATGCAGGCCTCATATATTTTACTTCTGTGTCTCAGTGGTATGTGTTTGTTGACCAGTAGGCTAGCTATTTCCTTCCACTTTAATCATGCTGATGCCACTCTTGTTCTGACTGATCTCTCCACCCCTGCTTCGCAGTCCAATATATCTCCTAGATAGCAGAACTGCTGCACTTCCTGTAGTTTGCCCCCATTCACCTCTAGCGCATCCTCTGCTTCATCTCCCTCCGCCTCTCTTCTTATGCAGGCTGGGCAGTGGAAATTTTGCACTCCTCTCAAATTCTGCAGACCTGAACACCTTCTATGGCACCACTTATTACACTCCGTGCGCAACAGTGAGTTCACTCCTAATCCTCTGCCACAGCATCCACATGGCCATTTTCCTGACTGAATTCTTTCTACTGGTTTCTTGCCTGTCATCATTACCTTTGTCTTATCCATATTTATTTTCATTCTCCTCTTCTCCATTCCATTTTTCCATCTATTAAGCATTTCCACCACTTCTTCCTTAGTCTCCATTGTCAGCACTAGGTCATCAGCATACAGCAATTCCCATGGGCCTTCCCCCCTACATTCCCGTGTTGCCTCCTCCATTACTATGTTAAACAGCAATGGACTGAGTGCTGACCCTTGATGTACCCCAACTCCTATTCCACTTTACTCTTTTCTACATTTACTCGTAAGGCATGATACTCATAGACATCAGTAAAACTTTGCACTAGACTACCAAGTTCTTGTCCAGTATTTGCAAGCAGTACTGCATCATCAGCATACAACAAATTTGACATATTCCATCCATCATCATTCATTACCAATGCTATCCCCCTCTCCATTACTAGTGTTTTTACTTCTCTCATCACCCCATCCACATATATACCGAACAACCATGGCGATATCACACAACCTTGTCACATGCCCAAACTGATCATGAACCAGTCACTTAGATGCCCATTTACACTTACATATGCCTCACTACCATCATAAACACTCTTGACGGCACCTAGCAACTTGCCATCTACAATGTACATACGCAAAACCTTCCAAAATCCTTCCCTGTCTACTTTGTCGTATGCTTTCTCCAGATCCATAAATGCCATAAACACCTTATAGTCCTTCTCAGATGCCTTCTCCACT
The DNA here is from genome assembly GCA_018397915.1 of Birgus latro. NCBI lineage: Eukaryota > Metazoa > Arthropoda > Malacostraca > Decapoda > Coenobitidae > Birgus > Birgus latro. The sequence continues at coordinate 6,911 of JAGKTI010032665.1, forward strand.
GTCTGTCTCACTGCAAATATTTGATCCACACATCCTCTGCCACTCCTCAAGCCACCCTGTTCGTCACTCATTAGGACTTCTGATATCTCTCTTACTTTCTCTATAATAATTCTTCCATATACCTTCCCTACCACACTCAATAGACTTATACTACGATAATTCTTGCACTCACTTCGCTCACCTTTACTTTTGTACTGGGGTACAGTCACTGCCTTTTCCCTCTTTACTGGCACAGTTTCACTTTTTACATAACAAGCACTACATTCTGCTCTCTACACTACACTTAATCATCTCTGCATACACCTCATCAACCCCATCTGCTTTCCCATTTTTCAGATGCTTCAAAGCATTCTTCACCTCTGCGAGTGTTGTCTCCTGGCACTGCATTCCTTCTCTGCACACTCCCAAAACCAATCATGTTAACAGTTGCTTTGCTCTCTCCATTCTCATTCATCAAACTTTCAAAATATTCTTTCCATCTGGTCCTTACTCCATCCCCATGGGTTAATAATCTACCACTTACAAGTACATCCTTCACACTTTCACATTTCTCTCCTCTGTCACTTCTACATTTCCAAAACTCTTTCCAGAATAACTTCCTATTTTCAGAGTAGTCTGCGTTCATTTTTCTTCCTAGATCATCATTTACCTCCTCCTTTTTTCTTTTCACTGGTCTCTTTATATGTTTCTTGCTCTAAATATATTCAGTTCTTATTTCAACTGAACCCCTGTGCTCTAACCATTCTAGCCATTTCTTCCTCTTTTCCTCCAATGCTCTCTTAACCCCTTCATCCCACCATACCGTACCTTTCTTCTTTGTTGTTACTCTTGCCACACCACACACCACTTCAGCATTCCTAACAAATCATTCCCTAAGTACATTCCACATGCTGTCCAGATCCATTTCATTCCAATTCACTGATTCTAACTTCTCTCCTACTTTGGCCCAGTGTTCATCTGCCATATAATTGATCCTCAGCTTCTTGACTTTCAGTCTCTCTCCCTGACAGCTGCTTTCTCTCTTGGTCCACCTTACTCCTCTCAGCTTGATCTTGCATATCACAAACATGTGACGTGACAAACCTCCACATCTTCCTCGCTTCATATCAGCAACACTACCCAGCATCCATTTCTCTAAGAGCACATAATCAATCATGCTCCTTTCAACGTGATCTCCATTCCCTCTATAACACATATATTTATGTGTATCTTTGTGTTTAAAATAAGAATTACAAATGAACAACCTCCTTTCCTGACACATATCCTTCAGTTGCTTCCCATTATCATTCTCTCCCGGTACTCCATTATTACCCATTATATCAGCAAAACTACCCAGTATCCATTTCTCTAAGATCACGTAGTCAATCATGCTCCTTTCAACATGATCTCCATTCCCTCTATAACACATATTTATGTGTAGCTTTGTGTTTAAAATAAGAATTACAACTGAACAACCTCTTTTCCTAACACATGTCCTTCAGCTGCTTCCCATTATCAATCTCTCCTGGTACTCCATTATCACCCATTATATCATTCACAAGACCAGTGCCTACTCTACCACTAACAATGCCCATTACAATCACTTTATAACTCCTGGGCATTTCTCCTACTACATCACCTAGCTCATCCTAAAATCTGTCTTTCTCTGTCTCACTCCTCTCATTGCACGGTGCATACGCTACAGTCACTGCCACTTTCACCTTATCAAACTTGAACTTGACACACATACATCTAGAGATGACACATTTGTAATCTCTCATTCAGCTCTGCCACACTTCATTCATCAACAAAGCAACTCCTTCCTTGCATCTTCCCAGCCCATTCGTGCCCAACCTTACACACTTTACCCCCTTCCATACACGTCTTAGTTTCACATATTGCCATCATGGCATATCACACACTCTTGAACATATTCACCACTTCCACCCTCTTACTCTCCTCATTCACACCTCTCAAATTGCACATGGCCAAGCGAATCTGCTCATGTGGTTGGGCCCTGGGCAGGTATTGGGCCCTCTGAGACTCTGCAAAATGTTTACCATAATTTAGTGATTTTTGATGGGGGTATCTTGGAGACAATCCAGCCAGGCACCCCAGTTATGTGGTTACCACCCAGCGTAGTAAGACACCCCGGTTATATGGTTACCACCCAGCGTAGTAAATGGTTTCCTGGGTACAGGAAACCATTTGGCTTGTCACTCAGTGTACAGACCATAAGGCAACACCACCTGTTTACTAGGCAAGAATATGAAATTGACAATATATATATTTTCAACCTCCTTTCGGCAAAGGTGACCATGCAGTATTAGACTACAACTTCAGGATAGCATATGACATAGTTAACGATAATGAAAATTGCAAAAAGAAGCTAAACTATAAAAACAGCAACTATCATGACCTAAAGAAGTACTTTATAGTAAGAGACTGCAAAAAAGAGCTAAGAGGACAAGATAAAAATGTTATACATATAAAAAATTCTGTGAATTTTACAAAACAGGAGTCTCAAATTATATCCCATAGCACAAAGAAGCAAAAATATGAATAAAGAACTGGATTAATACTGAATGTAAAAAACCAAACACACACAAATATATGGCCGAGGAGATGATGAAAAAATTGATAGTGGCTATAATCTGCCCCAGGTTGGAATATGCAGCAGTGGTTTGGTCCCCACATAAAAAGAAAGACATAAACAAGATTGGTGGTAGGTGGGGGTGCTCACCATCCTCTCACTCGATGTAGTGCAGCTCTTGGGTATCGGCCTTTTCCTCTCCTCCTTCTATCTTTCCCTCCATCCTCTTCTGCCTTTCTTTCCTTCATTCTGTCCTCGTCCTTCTGCCTATGGGTGACTCAACACTGAGTGACAAGCAAATGGTACACCAGGAAACCATATACTACACTAGGTGGTAACCATATACCCAAATTACGGCATCTTGTGGTTTAGTGGGCAATTACGGCGCTCCAGTTGGATTGAGCCAGTGAAGGTTTATATCCAAGGGGTGGTTGGAGTTTATTGCTCACATAATGCTAGTCAGGGATGAGTGAGGCTGGTCACTCTCATCTTAAACGTCAGGACCAACTTGCCTAGCCCCAGGCCCCTGCGCTCCTCGTGGGGCAATGTAGGACTGGATGATGGATCAATGGATAAACAAGATCGAGAGAATACAAAGTACAGCAACCAATATGGTTACTAGCTTGACAATTCTATCACACAAGGAGAGACTAGAAAAGCTTGGTCTGCCTTCCTTGGAAGAAAGAAGTGAGAAGGGTGACATGATTGCAGTGTTCAGGGCTACGATGGGAGTAGACATAACTGCCAGAGAAGATCTGTTTGTATGGGATGAGGGAATAACACGAGGACACGGAAAGAAACTGAAAAAGCCAAGTTGCTTTAAGGATATCAAGAAATACAGTTTTCCACACAGATCCACTGACCTGTGGAATAACCTGGACAAAGAGACTGTCCACTCCAAACATTTAAGCAAGTTCAGACTGGCTGAGTCACGGAAATGGGACCCCATGAGCATAGCTCATTTCCTGTACATCAGAACTAGGTAAATGCACACACATCCGCCCCTCTCCCGGTGATGACTCGTGCCTAGAACCAGTCTGACTCACTTCTTCTTCATTTCTGCAACATTCACTGCCGTTCCTCAAATTTTCTTTCCGTGGAACACCACCTCTCCTCCTCTAAACCTCACCTTCTCTTCTTAATGGAGACTCAGCTGTCTGAGGCAACTGACAGCAAACCCTTTTCTGTATCCTCCTACTTTCTCTATACTCATTTCAAAGCCAAAGGTGGCAACAACCTATCTTGCTCTTGTGTTCCTGAACTCTGATTCTTCTGAATTCTCTACTCTCTGGCGTTGGTTCTCCTGTCATTCTCTGACTAAATATATCTGCACTGTTTACTTATCGCCTAATTCTACTGACTATCAAAAATTCTTCGACTATCTTACTTCCACAATGGAACACATTCTATCCATTTCTCCTTTCTCTGAAATCTCCATTCTTGGAGATTTCAATGTTCACAACCACCTTTGGCTCTCCTCTCCTTTCACTGATCCACCTGGTGAACAAGCCTACACCTTTTCTATCCTTAATGGCCTAGAGCAGCTTGTACAGCACCCTACCCGTATCCCTGATCGCCTTGGAGAGAGCTCCAACATACTTGACCTCTTCCTTACAACTAATCCTTCTGCTTATACTGTTAATCTTTTCTCTCCGTTGGGCTCCTCCGATCACAACCTTATTATCTTAATCCGTCCTACTGCTCCAGTGCAGCCTGCGGACCCTCCAAAAAAACGTCGTCTGTGGCACTTTGGAGCTGCGGACTGGGAGGCCCTCAGGCAGTACTTCTTTGATTTTCCCTGGAATGATTATTGCTTCCATGGCCAGGAGCTATTTGCGTGTGCCTTACGCATGACGAAGGTTATTCTCTAGGGCATGGAAGCATACATTCCTTTCTCATATCCTTTGTCTAATGCAAGAAAGCCTTGGTTTAATCACGCTTGTTCTAATGCTGTCCGCAACAAGGAGAGGGCCTACAAAAGGCACCGGAACCAACCCACCCCTGAATCACATCTTCCTTATGTTTCTGCCCGGAATCGTGGTAAGTCTGTTCTTCGCTCTGCTAAATGATTTCATCCGTGCTAAATGTTCCCAACTCTCATTCAAATTCTTCACGATCCTTCTGGCACCTTGCCAAAAACCTTTCTAACAACTTTACCTCATCATCCTTCCCTCCTCTTTTCTACTCTGATGGCTCTGTAGCTATTTCTTCTACTGATAAAGCAGATTTCTTCGCTCAGACTTTCTCCTCCAATCCCACCTTAGACGATTCCGGTGCTATTCCTCCGTCACTTCTCCCCTCTGACCTCCTCATGGCTGACATTAAAATTTCTTCAGCTGATGTATTTTCTGCCATCACTGGCCTCAATA
>JAGKTI010032666.1:0-11851 GCA_018397915.1 Birgus latro
TGAAGTGAAATGAGGTGGGAATTACCTCAGAGTTATTTGTAGATTTTTGTAAATACTATTTTGTAATTAAAGCCTAGAAAAGCCATATTATTTTTTCACTTCTTCCAGTTCCCAGTTCTAAGCACATGTGTGTAGTGGCGTGTTAATGAAGTCCCCCATGTCGCGCGTTGCCAGGGTCGAGGCGGTTTTACCACGTTACCATTCAGTATTAAATACGGGAGAATATATTCCCGAGAAATACCGTAACGACACCTGGGCAGCGGTGCGACACTTTTCCATTTAGCTAGGAAATATGTTTAGTAGTAAAGGATGTTGGAAAAAAAGTTCCAAGGAACGTCATTGGCCTGAAAGGTTTATAAATTAATGAAAGTTCCATCTATGAAAATAAAAAGGTATACATTCTACAATGAACTTAGTGTTTTGGCTCTTTTCCTTATATTTTGTATCCACACACACACAACCCTTTCCCCTCTATAAGATTTCAATGACTTCAGGTGTATAGAATCAAATTTCTTATATAGCACTAATAGATTATTAGGCTACATGCTTTTAAACTTTTGTTAGGGAGATAACACCCACTTCGTCTCTATCGTTATAAATATTGAGGAAAAGAAAACTTGGCTGTAAATCAAGTGAGCTATGTTTAATTTCTAATATTATCCTGTCATTTCGTATTACTGTAGTCCCCCCTTAACTGATTCCACCATGACCAGATAACGGTAAGCAATGAGCTAGTCTAAGTGCAGAGTGAACGCTATCTTCTGGGACTACAATTTGGAATACTTCCCCTATGCCAAATGACCGACTCTCTTTCATATAGAGCAACCCGTCTGGCAACAAATGAAAGCAGTCCAACTTTGCTGGCAATTTTGGTACCTCTGTGGTCTCATTCCGCAAATAACTCTTTAATTTACCCCAAACTGGGTGTGAATCTTATTGTTGCCTTACCTCAGTGACATCCCAATCTATTCTGTCTACTTCCACAGCACCTGGACTTACAAGTAGTGCAACTTCATCTTCATCACTAGACTGAGTCGTTCTCAAATGGGATAGGGCATCCGCTACAGTATTCTGCTGCCCTGGTACCTCCCTGAAGCCGCATTTACATTAAACAACCAAGTAAGAGGTCGATGATCGGTCTGAATCAATATCTCATAACCAAAAATAAGTGGTCTGTTCACCTTCAAGCCGTAAACAATACTCAACGCTTCCTGCTCAATCGTAGCATAGTTCAACTCTGCTTTGCTTAGAGAACGGCTGAAAAAAGTTAATGGCCGAAGAAACCCTTGATCGTCTTTCTGTTGCAAAACTCCGCCAATCGCCGTACCGCTGGCGTCCATAGTTAACACAAAAGGTCTATCAAAACAAGGAAAAACTAGCAATACATCTTCCGCTAACTTTCGCTTAAGTTCACAGAACGTGCGGTCGGCCTCCACATTCCACTCTACGCTCTGTCTTGTGTTCTTTACATCTTTCTTCCCACGAGTAAGTTTCGTGAGTGGTGCCGCTATCTGGGAGAAATTTTCCACAAACCGGCGATAATAATTTACCAACCCCAAGAAACTCTGGAGTTCTTTCAAAGTACTGGGAACCGCAATATCTTGGATTGCACGGATTTTCTCTGGCTGAGGGCGTAATCCCTCTGTTGTGATGACATGGCTACTTCCTGTTTAAAGACACTACACTTTGGCAATTTAATAGTTAGCTTTGCCCCTTCTAGACGTCCTAAGACCTCATCTAGGTTATGAACATGAGCATCAAACGTCTTTCCGTAAATAATAATATCATCCAAAAAAGTATGGGTTATCTTTCCCGTGAGACCGATCATGACTTCATTGATTATACGCTGGAAAGAAGCCGGCACATCTTTTAATCCAAAAGGAAGGTTACAATACTCCCAGTGCCCTTCAGGTGAGGAGAAAGCCGTGAGAGGCTTAGACTCCTCATCCAGAGATATCTGGTGATAACCCTGCTTTAAGTCTAGATTACTGAAGTACTTATTCTCACCTAACTGTGAAAGAATATGCTCAATATTGGACAAAGGGTAAGGATCTGTAACTATCTGCATATTTAAATGTCTAAAGTCTAAGCTGATCCGCAAACCACCATCCTTCTTAACTACTCGAACTAGTGGTGAAGAATAAGGTGAACGAGAAGGCCTGATAATCCCCTGTCTACGTAAATCTTCAAGTTGCTTACGTACTTCATCATGCCACTTCGTTGGTATACGGTATGGCCTACGGTTCACTACCGGACCATCCGCACATATGTGATGATAAAAGTATGGTGAAGTTGTAAGTGGGTCCTCGGGTAATGCAAAAACATTTGGGTGTGTCCTTATTAGCCTTTTTAATGCTTCATTTTCCCGGCTAGAAGGAATTGTCATCTGATCTACCTCCATGTACAGTTTCCTGAGTCTATCCTCACTCTTTACACTAGTGATCTGCTCTCCCCCTTGACTCACTTGCTTCTCCCCCCACCTGACTTCTTCATAAGGGGATACAGTACCTACCCTATATTCCCCATCTATAAATATCCTGTCTGGGGTTAAATTCGCATACGCGACAGTGAAACATGTTCCTTCCCCAGTTGCCCCATTATCCACTGGACTTACAATACCTGGCCACAACACTGCCGCAATTGAACTACCACTGTTTGGCATAAACATTCCTACCTCCCACCCACTTAACGCTGTCTTTAACGTTATTGCTCCGTATGTGTAAGGTTCCAGAATGTCTGTCTCATTCGTGACACAATGACTTGTCACAAAATCCTCTTTCTCGGATGGAGGAACTGCTTCAGTTATCAAAAAAGAAGGATTGAACTTTATGCGAGAAACACTCCCTCCCTCGGTCACCAAATCAAGTTCCTCTTCCCCGACCTTTATACATAGCGGGTTGGCAGTGATACTTAGGCTATGTGCGAATATGAAATCAACTCCCAAAATTATGGAAACGGCTGAGGGTAGTTCCCTCACTACCACAAATTCCTGATTATATTTTTTATCACCTAATTGTACCTGGAAATTCACCAATCCCAATATGTCCTTTGCATCACTGCTGGCGGACGCCAAACCACCGCCTCGATAAGGTCGGAGATTAGTATTGGGCCCTGATGCAAATTCATTGGTCCGTTGGCTAATCAAAGATTTACAAGCTCCTATATCCAGAAGTATCTCACATTGTAAATTCCCACACATGCCTTTTACCACCACCAACTTCGCTACTTCATCACTTGTAGTGACAGTTATTAAGTTCCCCAGCCCAGTTCTTCTGGCTTTTTTTTTTCTTCATCGGGTGACTTAGTCTTCTTCCAATTACATTGAGCTGTACTATGTGTGGTACTCTGACACTCCCTACATTTAGCCACTGGCTGTCCGGGATTATCCACACAGACTCCGCAGTGCTCAGCTCTATGTCCCGTCATGGAGCAACGAAAACATCTGGTCCTTTTCCTCTGTTCCTGTGACAAATTATCATATTTCCCCCATTGGAGTGGCCTTTCTGCACAACATCGTTTAGCGAAGTGCCCTGGCTTCCCACACCTACGGCAATCATTATTGTCAGGTAAATTAGCACGGGAACTTTCACCTCGTGAGCCCTGATGAGTTTCTGAGCCACACTGAACTGGCCCACTCGCGCTCGTACGATTCCTCACCCCAGTGTTCGGCTGAACCTTTGGCCTTGGCGACGCACTCACATTGCTTGCTGGGTTGACACTAGCAATCGTTCCCTGTTTCTTTTCTTTCAGTACATTGTCTTCTGACAGAGGCGAATTTGTCTTTTCTGCCCCCTTGACTCCCTCCTTCGCTATCTCTACTGGGTTATTGTATCGGCTCTGAGGAATTTGTGCAAAGTATTGTTTAGGAAACATGTCCAAAAATTTTTTGATAATGATAAGATTTACTGAATCCTGGAAGTGGAGTTTCAACGGGGTTCCTTTTTGCCGTAAGTAACTCCCGGTGTAATATCTCTTGACTCTCTTCAGTATAGTATTGTTCCCGCACACTGGTTTTGAACACATCCCAGTTCCCATTAGATTCCCGGATTAAAATCTCCATAATCTCTTGCACAGGACCGAGTGAAAATGTCCTAGCCACTTCCATTCTCCCTCTCGTAGTCCACTTCTTATTATCATCGGTCCTCATCTCTGTCATGTTACCAGATCATAACGTCTGGCTCCAGTCGTTTTCCCAGATATTCCGTTGAGCGAAATTTTGAACTACAAAAATATTTCATAGCCCCCAATTGTTGCATGGGATTCTTTCTATTATCTGAGATGGCCTGTGACAGCTGTTGCGATAACTGTGCAATATCTCCCCCTGTGCTCCCTGTAGTGGTTCCAACACTACCCGAAGTGGTAGGATTAGGTGGTGTACTCTTTGTGTCAGAGTCTTCTATGTCAGAATCGTCAGAAACAGAGTCAAAATCGTCTGAATCAACTAATTCCTCAACTGGGTTTGGCCCACCTTTCCAATCAGAGTCACTCATTTGCAGAAAAAATTAAAAGAAAAAATATTCACTTCACTATTTCTTCCTTCCAGTTCCTTTAAGTTATTACCCTTATTTATTCCCAACTCTGTTATTGGTAACAATTAAAATAACTATCCCCAGCGCTGTCATCATTTGTCGCGCCCCCCCTGAATACAGCAATGATATTTACCTCGGGAACATTATCCTCCCTTATTTATTACTTTGGTAGCGTGAAACAATAGACACTGGCATGCGCGACTTCGATGTTCACTATTCACATATACTCAGAACTGGGAACTGGAAGAAATGAAAATGCTATGGTTTTTCTAGGTGTTAATTATCAAAATGTTATCTACAAAATATTTACACACATGAAAATCATGAGGTATTTCTCCACCTCATTTCACTTCACTTAAAAGTTCCGTGCTGGATACCGTTTATTACCCCCGCACATAATCATCTACACTTAATTCACTTAATTACTAACACTGTATTAATTAAAGCACTCATTTATTCCGGGCTTTAAAGTCAACCTTATATATTTAATCCTTTAAATACACACTAGTACTGTTATAACTAAAGCACTCTCTTTTATTCACTTATTTATATTATGTTACATTGTTACATTAGTATCTTGTCACTTAATACAATAAACATATTTAAATATTAAAATCTTCTCTCCTTCCATTTCTTTCTAAGTACTAGGAGCCTCTCTACAAGTCCCGACGGCGAACAAATATTACCACTGTTCACAAGTTGTATCCGCGATTACACTAGCTTGTACTTCTACTTACTGTTAACAGAAGTACTCTCATGTCGTCCTTGGAACTATTACTTCCTCATGCTCGCAGCAGACTTCCTTTCGGCTTCACGGTTGGTCCTTCATGACGTCTCCGCTGCCCCGGCCTCACGTCTCCTCGCCACGACGTTTCTTTGCTCTCTGATACTGTATTGCCCTACACTACCCTGTCCTGGCCTAGAGGGTTGCCGATGTTCACCAGCAGGTCACATGGTTGCGAGGTGGGTGATGGCCTCACCCACTCATCCACCACCTTCATCCACACGTCATCCGTGCGTCATCCATTGAAGAGGCTCGAGCAAATGCAGAAGTCAGCATGTTTCCCACGGTAGTAAATGCAGAGGTCAGCATGGGATGCAAAGGTCAGCATGTTTCCCACGCCCTGCCTGACCTCTATCCTGACACCACTCCTCTTATTCTCTTTCTCTCTCCTACTTTCTCTTCAGCTTTCACTTACTTTCTCTCAACCTTCCTTCCTTTACTCCACCTTCCTATACCTATTGTCCGCAGCTATATGTGGAGCTAACATCAGGCTCCCTGTTCTTTCTCTTCTGTCCTTGTATCACCCTAAACTCTCGTCCAGCAGGTGTACTTGTATCCACACCTGTTACAGCTGTGTGTCTGCTTACATCTGCCTGAGGAGAGCCATGTCAGCTTCCCGACATATCTATCTATGCTGTTACCCATGACTCCCACATAGATGAACAATATCGTCTCACATTAGAATAAAGTACATGAGGGAAGGAATAATCCCACTAGCTAGACCTTATTAGATCATATAGCCCTGCTAGGGTGACGGCAGAGCGCTACCCCTCCCAGACCGGCAGACACCAGGGCGGGGCGCGAACTCTCGATCTCACAGTCTGGAGCCCGACACCCTACAACAGAGCTACTGTGCACCTCATTAGAGAGAGAGAGAGAGAGAGAGAAAAAAAGTGTGAGAATATGCGATCCTGAAAGCATAAAATTTAGCATAAAATGCTTTACTTCCCCCAGCTTTACTCGTATTTTCGTCATTTTTGCAGCTTATTTCCCGTAGTTCAGTGGCAGAATAAGACAGTCGTATAGATCTTTGGGAGGTATACTCGTGCGGTTAGGAAGCTCAGTAACACCTCTTCCTTAGTGATTTATTTCTGATTATTGTCCGTTAATACATTCTTTTGTGTTACTCATGCAGCTGGTGCGTGTAGGCAGGCAGGGAGATGAAACGTCGGCCAGGGGCGCAAAATCGTAGCGCAGGGAGACTACATCTTCGATGAGCATTACCTTGCCTCCCGAGCCGACCAAGGCCACGGGACGTATCCCACCATCGTCCTCACCTGACCCGGACCCTAGGAGGGTCAGCACTGCCAGCAGGTAGACCACTAACATCGTACTTAGAAAATTAGGCTAGAATTAATGAATTAATGAGAGAGTTCCTGGTGAGGGTGACGGGCAGAACACAGTTTGGATCGATATTGATTGGTTGATGAATGAGTAGGCATAGGTGGAGATAGAGGAGATTGATGGATAGATGGAGTAGGAGGGATAGCAGTACTTTGTGCAAGTGATTCTTCCAACACTAGGCCTCGTGGTGCACGCTTTAGATCGTCAGCATGGACTCACTTGGTGTCTGTAGTGGATAGGTCTTGGATGTGGAACTTGTTAGCTTGTTTATTTAGTACGGGGTGGGGGCCGGTAAATTTGTCATCCAATTTGGAGGTGCACGTATGGGAGTGAGCAATGACTAGATCACCGATGTTGATAGTGATAGGAAAGGCAGATTTATGTTGGCGTTGTATCATGTCCTATTGAGATGAAGTGAGATTGGATGTTACATACTAAATGGATTGTTTGGAAGTTAGCCAATTTTACTTTGACATAATCATCCATGTTATAGATGGAGTCTGGCTTTGAGGATAACAGGGTGTATGGGAGGTGTTTGTTGAAACCAAAGAGGAAAAAGAAGGGAGATTCGCCAATTGAAGCATTGATGGAGCTATTGATTGAGGATGCCACTTGGGGAATCAAGTCATCCAGTGACGAACTATGGGAGCCTAGATGTCTGAGGCACTCTAAGATTTTTCTATTGTGGTGCACTACAAGGCCATTGGAAGCTGGATGGTTAGGCACGACATTTTATTTAATAATTTTAAAGCGGCAACAGATCTCATCCAGGACTATTCTTGAACTCAGTACCGTTGTCAGTGGGGATGGTATGTGGTGTACTGAACGGGCAAATTACGTGATCTACGAAGGCACGTGCAACACACTTCACGGTCTTATCAGGGAATGCTAAAATTGGGGCATTTACAAGAACTGTCTTCAGTGCTTGGAAAGCCTGGGACTGATCGTTAGTCCATACAAAGGATACATTCTTCTTTAGTAAGTGGGTTAGAGGAGCAGCGATCTTTGAATAGTCTTTAATGAATCTACGGTAGTAGCAACTTAGCCATAGGAAACTTCTGACAGCATCGGCAGTGGTAAGTTCTGGGAAACTGGTGATTGCCTTAGTTTTATCGTCATTGGTATGAATGCCTTGTGCATCAACGACATGTCCTAGAAAGATGATTTTCTTTTTCAGGAAGTCACATTTACTGAGGTTAATTTTCAGGCCTGCTAGCCATAGGCGTCCAAATACTTGTTGTAGTTTGGCAAAATTGTCAGGAACTGATTTACTCACAACAATGATGTCATGTAGGTAAGTAAAAAGAGAGTGTCCCATAATGCCACTAAAGGAGCATTGCTCAAATCAAAAGGAAGTCTCTTAAACTGGAAATATCCGGAAGTGGTGTTGAAGGCTGTAACTGGGCAAGAGGATTCTTCCTTTTCGACCTGCCAGTATCCACTGAGGAGGTCTAGGGATAAAATGACTACGTCATTTTCACCTAGTGATTCTAGCAAATCTGTGATGATGGGTAACGGGAAACGGTCTGGAACAGTTACAGAAATTAACTTATTGTAGTCCACTACTGGTCTAAAGTTACCGTACTTCTTTGGGACTAAGAAAAGAGGACTATTCCATGGACTGGTGGAGGGTTCGATAATGTCCTGAACTAACATTTTCTGTACCATCTGATCTGTCTGTTTTCTCAAGCTGTGAGGCAACCGATATGCTGGCATGTAAATCGGCTGAGCTCCTGGTACTAGTTCTATGTGAGGTTTGACTAAGTCTGTCTTGCCCATCTGTTCTCCGGGTAAGGCTACAACATTTCTGTAAGTGTGCAAAAGGTCGAGCAGTTAAGATTTATGTTGTGGAAAATCCCTGCAAGTCAGGTGAACGAATCGGAGCAGACTCCGTAGAGTTAATGGCACATACACCTGTTGGGTGACTATCATCATCAGTATGAACAAAAGGGATAGAGGATTCCTGGCACACCATTACAGCCGCTGAGAAAACTAGGAAGTTTTCAATCTTTATACCACTTTTAAGTTTTAGTGGAGCATTAGTGACACTGAGTAAGTATAGATAGAATACGCTGTCCTCTAATACCGTGCACCAGGCTGACTCATAAGTTAAGCCATTCACACAACAACTCTCAGGTAGTGTTAGTACATCCACTCCTTCTTTCACACATACAACACAAACAGAGACTTTGGTGAACTTATGCGGTAACAAAATTGTGCACATATTCGTTACTGCATGCCTCATCTCTGCGTGTTGGAGAACATCAGTCAGACTCTGTGAGGTAGGTAACTGAGTCATGTCTGAGTCGGCTGTAGTGCTGTCGTTAGAGGAGGTTGGAAGAGCCTTTTCTGAATGCTGAGAGGATGTATCAAGTGGTAAGGAATGCATGTCCTTGCTCTTAGTCAGCGGCAGAATGATCTCTGTATTCTCAGATGATGATGATGGCTTGGCTTGTTCTGTACTCTTAGGTAGTGCAAAAGTCAGAGTGAACTGAAGGACTGAATTTATTGTAAGTACAGGACGGGGACATTCCGTACTATAGACTGGGAACCCAGAAATGTCTATACTACTACAGGCAGGCAATAACGCAATGGAGTGCTGTGCCAAGGTGGGTAAGCCAATAAGGGCATCTGCTGGATATTTCAGCTTGTTGGTAACATGAAATTTTATTGGGAAAGGGAGCAAGGCGCTGTCTAGTTGTACTTCTAAAGTGACTCTTCCCTTGACCTTAAACTCTGAGCCTTCTACACCGCATAGGCGAATGTCAGGTGGCTCAAGGAAACTGACGTGTTTGCCGTGGTGTTGAATGATGTCTAAAGAGGTATCAGAAATCAAGTTTACTATAGATCCAGTGTCCATGAAGAACGACGCTTGTATGTCATTACTCCATCCTAGAATGACTAGACCTGAGAAAGTTATGGGTCCAACATGGCGGATGGGGAGTTGGTGTTCTGTTGCTACGTCATATAGGTCCGATACGGGCGCAGCGCTTCCCCCGACTGGCGGTGGTTGATCTATCGACATTCCTCAGTAGTGTGAGTCGTACTGGTCTTTTGATACTTGCATGTAGGACAACGCGAACGAGAAGGTGTACACTGTCTAGTTTGGGAGTGAGGTCGTGTGTGTTTACGGTCACAACTGTTTGCTCGATGTCCGGGTTTACCACAGTGCCAGCAGAGGATCGAGGATTGTCTGTTCGGTCGGACGCTAGATTAATCACGACCGGCGGTTGGAGAACAATGCGTGGCGGGTCCATTTCGTGTGGTGGAACGGGAGCGGTATTGGTCTGGTGGAGTGGTAGTGTGACAGACCTGAGAGACCAAGGGGCAGTTTGTGGTCTGATGAATGCGGTTTGAACCTGTTCTTTCATGGATGGTTTTAGTGACCTGAACAATTTTATCTCCTGGGTTGAAACCTATCTCCAGGGCTATCCCTCTCTGTTTAGGATCAAGCCAATGGAGGAATCTCAGGTAACCTAGTAAATCTCCAAAGTTGTTGAGTGAAATCACAGGAGCTCCATCTGCGTCCTCTATCCATTTCGTGCCTATAAATAATTGGTGCATCTCGCTACTAGTGGCTCTCATGGCAGCGGCCGCTTTGCATAGTTTGGCATGCTGGGGTGGGACAGTCAAATCTTCATCCCTTTCAGCGAGGAGATTAGAGAATCCAATGCGAGATGCTGCATTGGATTGCTGGCAACAAAGTGTTATGAGTTCTTATGGAAATCATCAAAGGTTTTAACGCCATCAAAATGTCCTGCACGGATCGCGGCTCCGACTTTGAGGTTTTCATCTGTAATCCGCTGATTGTGGATGTCGGTTTCTACCTCTCTGAGGAAATCATAAGCAGACCAAGTTGAGTCTTTGTTGGTAAATTTGGGACAATGGGCATCGTCGAGATAGATAGACTGTAGAGTAGGAGTTGTTTGGGCCATGGTTAGAATGGTAGAAGTGGTTGAAGAGTAGGTAGTGGTAGGTAAGTGTAAGCGAGACGGGAGATGAAGTGGGGGAGGGGAGGGTATGACAGGGTTAGTAGTAGTGATTGGAGTTGGTTGCGGAGAGTCAGAGATAGAGTTTGAGGTATCTGGAAGGAGAGTATCTGGATGGGAAGGATTTTGGGAGGCGTTTAATTAAGTGGTAGGCTGTGTGTCGGGTCGTGGGTACATGCACCCGCTACATAGATGAGTCACCGAATCGTCCTCAGCAGGTGGAGTGTAAGTATTCGTTGTTTCTTGGCTGACAGTGGTTGGAGTACGTTCCGTATATTCAAAGTATGACATGTAATTTGGCGTTGTAATGTAAGATGAGAGAGAGATGAGTAGGGATATGTATATAAATACAGTATGAAGATGAGAAAATATACCATGAGAATGGAATTGGAAATATATGAAGAGGACAGGATCCGGGTTGTAATAATAAAAAATGAAATGGGAGATGAGTAATAAAAACAGTCGGTGAAGATGAGTATGAAGTGAGGGGGGTGAGACGAATATTGACAATAATACGCAATCTGTAGAGAAAATCGAGAGGATAATCTCTATAGAAAGTCAATAATGGGTGGATGAAGGTATACTATTATAGTTACACAGCTAAGTTGTGAACAAAATGGAGAGGGCGTGGACGTGCAATGGAGAGGAGGACTTGAGGCGAGAGCGACGTGTCAGCTGGTGGGAGACGGGAGTGGGTGTGAACGTAGAGGTCACGTACTGGGGTCATGATGGAGGCAGGCCGGCTCGGTGGCTGGGAGATGATACATGAACATGTCTGAGCAGTTAATCTAGACCAGATGGGAGGCAGTGAGGGGTGGAAGGGTGAGTTGCAGGGCAAAGGCAGATGTTCCCACAGGCAGGTGCAAAGCTGGTGGGTGGCAGATGCAGAGGGTGGCGTCGGGGGAACGCCAGATGTTGGAAAGGGTCACCATGAGATGAGGGAACACGAGATGACAAGCACTGAACAGGTGTCGGAACAGGTGTTGGAACAGGTGAGACAGGTGCGTAGGGCGGTTACGGCGACACTTGCGGCCTGAGTGGGGGTGTGGCTCGGTTAGAGAATGGCACTGGTGAGGGAAATCGAACACCTGCAGATGCACAGCCGGTATTAGCCTGTATTACATGACGAGAGGCGCTGAGAGGGTGAGGCGGTGAGATGCCGGGTGTTGAGTATTTGTTGGTGGCACTAAACACTGTATGAGGCG
>JAGKTI010032667.1:0-11851 GCA_018397915.1 Birgus latro
CCACTCATATGCTGATGATTCCACCCTTCACCTTTCCATTCGATTTCCGCAACGTCCATCTCAGCAGTTACTTCAGCAAACAAGGGATGAGGCTATGGCACACCTAATGTCTGACTTGGCTCATATCTCTGATTGGGGTAAAAATAATCTTGTTATTTTTAATGCATCAAAAACTCAGTTCTTACACTTATCAACCCGACAAAATCTTCCTCAGGATTACCCACTAATGTTTAATAATGATCAGTTATGTCCTGCATCATCCTTGAACATGCTTGGGGTTTCATTCTCTCGGGATTTGTCTTGGAAAGAACATATTACATCTCTTGTGAAATCTGCTTCCAAGAGATTAGGTGTGCTGGGCCGACTCCGAACTTTCTTTACCCCTGCACAGATGTTGACCTTGTACACGGGTTTTATTCGCCCGTGTATGGAGTACAACTCTCATGTGTGGGGAGGCTCCCCACATGCAGCTCTTCTCAATAAGGTGGAGTCAAAGGCTTTTCGTCTCATTAACTCTCCTCCTCTTACTGATTCCCTTCAACCTTTGTCTCTTCACCGCTCTGTTGCATCTTTATCTCTCTTCTATCGCTACTTCAATGGTCACTGTTCCTCTGAACTGTCTGCTTCCATCCCTCCACCTCTACGACGGGCACGTAGTACCCGTCTAGCAACAAACTCTCATCCCTTTTCTGTCCAACTTTCTAATGCAAGAGTTAACCATCACTCCCAGTCCTTCATTTATGCAACTGGTCAACTCTGGAACTGTCTTCCTCTGTCTGTATTTCCTACTTCCTATGATCTCCAGTCTTTCAAACGCAATGTGTCCAGGCATCTCAAATTGAACGGATCTTGAATTTGGCTCTCTTTTGTATTGTTTTCGCTTTTTCTTGGAAGGAACAGTATGCAGGCCTGTGGCCTTTGGTTCCTTCTTCCTTGCATAAAAAAAAAAAAAAATTGATGGAGTGTGTGGTGAAATGCTGAAGCATGGGGGAGAGATAGTAATAGACTGGATGTGGAAGGTGTGCACATTGGCCTGGGAGGAAGGTAGAGTCCCGGAGGATTGGAAGTCAGGTATAATTATTCTTCTGTACGAAGGAAAAGGGGAAAAAGAAGTGTGTGGTAATCATAGGGGCATTTGCCTTCTTAGAGTAATAGCAAAATTAGATGGTAGGATACTTATTGACAGAGTTAGGGAAATAACAGAGGAATTAGTTGGAGAAGAACAGGGAGGTTTTAGGAAGGGAAGAGGTTGTGTAGACCAGATATTCATTCTTCGATCTTTAGTGGAAAAGTTTCTAGAGAAGGGAAAGAAGTTGTATGCAGCCTTCATGGATTTGGAGAAAGCATATGACAGGGTGGAGAGACAAGGATTGTTGAGAGTATTAAGAATATGTGGAGTGGAAGGAAAGTTGTTGAAGTCAGTGAAGAGTATGTAATGAGGGTGCTAAGGCTGCAGTGCGTGTGGATGGCAAACTGAATGAAACTTCCATTTGAAGGTTGGATTGAAACAAGGATGTGTCATGTCACCATGGTTGTTCAATCTGTATATGGATGGGGTTATAAAAGAGATACAAGGTCGGGCAGTGGATGTTGGAGCGGTCCTAGTGAGAGAGGGCAGTGTTTGGAAACTCCGTGTACTGTTGTTTGCAGATGATACTGTGTTGTTGTACTGTGTTGTTCAGTGAAGATGAAGGGGAGCTGCAAGGCTTGGTAAATGAGTCTGGGAGAGTGTGTAAGAAACGGAATCTAAAGGTGAATGTAGGGAAGAGTAAAGTGATGGTCTTCGAGAGAAGTGAAGCCAGTGAATGTACAGTGAGATTGGATGGGGAGGATATGGAGAATATGAGTGCATTTAAGTACTTGGGTAGTGTGATGAGTAAGGATGGAAGTCTGGAGGGTGAAGTACTTGAAAGGGTGCAGCAGGGAAGGAAGGTTGCTGGTTCATTGAAAGCAGTGATAAGAAATAGGGAAGTGAGCATGGAAGTGAAAAAGTTGTTGCATGACAGTATTGTGATACCAACTCTAACATACGGAAGTGAAGCTTAGTCTCTGTTGGAAGGACAGAAGTCAAGAGTAAGAGCAGTGGAAATGAGTTATTTGAGAGGAGCATGTGGAGTCACAATGGAGAGACAGACTAACAAACGAGGAAGTGAAGGAGCATTGTGGTGTGGATGTGGACGTGATAGGAAGCGTTAGGAGAAACACGTTAAGGTGGTTTGGGCATGTGGAGAGGATGGAGAGTGAAAGACTGACGAGGAGAATGTATGTGAGTGAGGTGGAGGGGGGGAGAGGGAGGGGGAGGCCGAGGATGAGATGGAGGGATGGAGCGGAGAGGTACATGAGAGAGGGTTGTGTGAGTTGGGAGCGGGGTAGTGAAATGGCGGGGGACAGAACGATATGGAGGCAATTTGTTTGTGGCCACCCCGTGCGGGATTGAGGCGTCTGGCAATAGATAGTGTAATGGGGTATATAAAAGCCCGCGTTGCCCAGAGGCAAAGTGGAGATCCTCTCTTTGGCTCAGTGGTAACGTGCGTGCGATTCAAGCGCGAGGGCCTGAGATTGTATCTCGGCCAGAACTATGATTAATTTATTCAGTTTAATTTCAGTTATTACATTGGTGGCAGCGGTGGGATGTGAGGTAAGGGCCATGAGGGTCATATGTCGTGTTGACAACCTCATATCCTGGTGGTGGCCTCCAATGCTACGCTACCATGTGGGAGAGCGAAACTGACCAAATTAATCACTAGGGGGAGAAAAGAGTGATGTAATGGGGTGTATAAAAGCCCGCGTTGCCCAGTGGCAAAGTGAGGATCCTCTCTGGCTCAGTGGTAACATGCGCGCGATTCAAGCGCTAGGGCCTGAGTTCAAATCTCGGCCAGAACAGTGATTAATTTATTCAGTTTCATTTCAATTATTACAATAGATAGACTATTTTATTCGGCTGTGAGTCACAAAAATCTTTGTTCCTTATGCTACTTGCATCTTACCTTGAATGTAATGTGAATGCAAGGGACACTTAAGGAAGACTTTGACCTCGGTTATAATGGTTATCACCTTTCTGATTAATGTTTCCCAGGAGTCGTGTTTCTCGACACAGGTGAATAAGAAATGATAAGCAGCACCTGCTGATGCCGACCTTTATCAATTGAGACATATTTATAAACTCTCAAGCTGTGTGTGATGGTCTAAATATACAATAGCTTAATAATGCAGAGTTTCACTCATACAGCTACCAAACAGTAGTAAATATTTGTGGGAAAAAAAAAAAGACACAATTCGTTACAGTATTTAACTCTTACGGAGACTTGTTTATCCTCTACATTGGTAAATCCTTCTGGAAATGCCAACAAACACCTTTCTGTACACCCTTGCTGGGGTAAGCATGGGGCTAGTAGAGTTGACCATACAGGGTGTCAGAGAGTTAAGTTATGCTGCACATCCAATGAAAGGGGGGGTTAGGGAGGGCTAGTCTCGGCTAGCCTAGGAAGGCTGAAGTGAAATGTCCACAGGGGAACAAATGGGACTAGTTCCTTTGAGGTCAGATCGACACCCCGGGTGTGGGGGTATGGTGCCCTGTTCACTGGTTGTCTTATTCCTTTCACCACAGTGACACGAGACCAAGGTGCAAACACTCACAGATGGGAGAAAGGAAACTCATCGGATCTACTAAGAGCAGTTTACTGAGTTTATTGTAAGTGTTATGCAACGTACTCAGAGATCACCTTCTTGCTCTCTGAAATACATGGGTCTGATATTGGGTTCTTTCTAAGACCGGGTCCAGAGCATGCAACCAAAAGAACAGGGTTTAAAAACACAGGCTAATCAGTCTCACACATATATTACCCTCAAAGAATACAGTGACAGTGACAATATGATAGATTACACACACTATATGAAGTATGAGAATCTGGGGGTGGGACTAGTGGGCTGGTAAGATAACTGCAGGTGACACCCAGGTGTGGGAGGTGTCTCGTCAGGAGTGCACTCTCTGAAGGGGCGAGGGACCACTATTTTACTCTTGATCGTCAGGCGAGGGCTGCTGGGTGGTGTAGAGGGAGGCCTTTCACTGGGGGGGCCTCCGTCGGTCTCTGTGTGTCGGCCCTCAGGGCTGGGGCCGAACAGGTCTAGCAGGCGTGCTTCCTTGCGCCTGTCCTTGGTAGAGGACGGTTTGCCGGCTTGTCTTGGGAGGTCTCGGCTGGGAGTTCTGGGGGCGTTCCTCTTCGTTTGGTGACTGCAGTCTCACCTTCGTCGGGAGTCTGACAGGGGCTGCCTGCAATTTCTCCTCTCCAGGGAGCCCGTCAGAGGTTTCCTGCTGTCTTGCCTCCTTCGGGAGTCCGACAGTGACTGGTGACTTGTGGGTGCTGGTTGTAATGAGTGTACCCCAGGACTCACTACATGGCCACTCCAGACCTCTTCCAGCAGTGACTGCGCTGGGGACCCTGCTTTGCCCCCTGTGGTGTGGGAGACGAGAGACTTCCCGCTTGTCCTCTTGAGGAGTGAGGCGAGCAAGGGACGTGACCCGCTCGTCCTCTGGAGGAGTGAGGTGAGCAAGGGTCATGACCCTCTATATGTGCCGAAGGTTCAGCAGATGAGGCCCGCACAATGGGTGAGGCCTGCCCGGTGGGCACCGCCGCGGTTCTATCTGTAGGGTGGAGTGCTCGAAGGGCACGTCCTTTCCTCGATCCTTCCCCATCCTTCCCCTGCTGTCCTAGGCCTCACAGGCAAGGTCCGTACAGCAGATGGCGCCTCCCCGACTGGCACAGTGGGCGCAGCCACGGTTCTGCTAGGCACTGGGACTGCAGGCGAGAGAAGCAAGGTGGGCGTCCTCTCCCCGGCGAGCACGGTGGGTGTCGCCGTGGTCCTGCTCAGGGCAGGGGCTGCAGGTGAGGGAAGCACGGTGGGCGTTCTCTCCCTGACGATCTCAGTGGGTGTTGTCACGGTCCTGCTGGTGGCTGTAGATGAAAGGGGTGCGGTGGGCATCGTCACGGTCCTACAGAAGGCAGTAGGTGAAGGAAGCATAGTGGGCCTTGTCACAGTCCTACTGGGGGCTGTAGGTGAAGGGAGAACAGTGGGCATCCTTTCCTCGACAAGCATGGTGGGCATCATCGCGGTCCTACTTGGGGAGTCTGCCGGCACACAGATCCTGCCCGATTCCATTGAGCAGTGGTCCAGATGGAGGGTAATGTGGCAGGGCGACGTACCTCTAGTTGATTCTGTTGAGGGGAAGAGGGGTGCATGGTGGTTGGGGATGTATGTTCATCTTGTCCCGATCGCTCGTTCTCTTCTTGTGCCTCTATACTGTCTCCCTTTGGTACTACCCCATACCCTTCTCGTATTTCAGTAAGATCACAGCAGGTGCTGTGTCTAGCAGGTTGTCAGCTGTTGTAGTGATGACGGCACCCAGTGGTGATGGCGAGATATTAATTGCTGGAGAAGCTGTTGCTAGTGCTGCTGGTGAGCTAACTGGACCTGATGCTGCTGGTGACCTAGCAGGACCTTGTGCTGCTGGTGAACTAGCTGGACCTGGTACTGCTCTTGAGCTATTTGGACCTGGTGGTGCAGGTGCTCTCACTGGACCTGGTGCTATTGATGAGCCAGCTGGACCAGGTAGTAGTGAACTAGCTGGACCAGGTTCTGGTGAACTAATTGTAATAACCAAAATGAAACTTAACAGATTAATCACTGTCCTGGCTGAGATTCGATTTCAGGCCCTTGCGCTTCATACGCGTGCACGTTACCACTGAGCCAAAGAGAGAATCCCCTCTTTGCCTCTAAGCATTGTGGGCTTTTATATACCCCATTACATCACTCTCTTCTCCCCTTGGTGATTAATTTGGTCAGTTTAGAACACACGTGGTGGCGTAGCAGTGAAGGCCACCATTAGGGGTGCTGTGGACCACACCAGACAGCTCACCCCCAGGATATAAAGCTATTAATAGCATCACTGCCCTCAAGGCCTCGCCTCACATCCCACCGCTGCCAGCAATGTAATAAATGAAATGAAACTTAATAAATTAATCACTGTCCTGGCCGAGATTCGATCTCAGGCCCTCGCGCTTCATACGCGCACACATTAACACTGAGCCAAAGAGTGGATCTCCACTTTGCCTCTAAGCAACGCGGGCTTTTATATACCCCATTACATGATGCTGATGCTCACCCTGGTCTGCCCTTCCTGGTATGGCTGCAGAATTGCCTGCTCTGCTCCTGTGGGCAATAAGGGCACATCAGCCAGAGGGCCCCTGTGCCATTGTTGCCCGGAGTGTGCATATGTTGTCTCCGGGAACGCCAAGGGAAGTTGTTGTTGTGGACGCTGGTGGTGGTCACTTTGATACCCACCTTCCCCCCTGGGTGCTGTAGGAAGATGGCTCGCTTGAACATGTGAGACGTAGAGCTTTGGGATGTGTACGTTGTGGCCACTACAGGTGTATCCGCCAGTAGCATCCATGGCAGGATTGGGAAAAGAAATCTGTGGAGGAAGAATAGAGGTGTAAGTGTCGCCATGGGTCTCATTATCTGGTGAGGTGGGTGATGGAACCCATACGTCAAGTGAGCGTGATGGTGGTGGTGGTGGTGCTGGTGCTGGTGGTGTGCTGGGTGTTGGAGACTCCTGTTGGGGTGGTGGCGCATCGTCTGGTGGTTCATATGGAGGCATGGTCGCAACCTCCAGGCGGTTGATGCTCACAGTGTCCTGTATTCCCTTGCAGCTGATCGCTATCAACTTAGCTGAATGGGAAATTACTTGGAATGGGCTTGAGTCCAGTGAGAAGCTGCCAGGAAGTCGGAGTCTTTCGCCAAGGGTTAGGGGCACTGGACTGCAGTTGAGGTCTTCCTTGGGTGAAGCATGGATGCCGAGGAGTACCACTGGAAGTACCGTACATCCACCCAGCAGTAAGGGTGATGCTGTGCCTTGATGGCTTGCTTCAGTTGGTGATGAAAGCGTTCAACCATGCCATTCGACTTGCGGTGTCAGGAAATGCCGAGATATCGCAGATCTCTCCAGAGGTGTGATTCAAACTGCACACCCCAGTCGGTGATGATCACAGTCAGGGTGCCAAAGTGAGAAACCCACCCAGACAAAAAGCCTAGGGCAGTCATCTCTGTGGTAGCATCTGGCATAAGGATGGCCTCAGCCCATCTGGTGAACCAGTCAGTGCAAGTGAAGATGTAGGTGTTACCCCTGTAAGATGGAAGGGGTCCCACAATGTCCAGGTGGATGGTCTTAAGCGTCCTTCAGGGATGGGAAGTGTCTCGACAGGAAAGCGTGTGTGTCGATGGACCTTGGATGACTGACAGGCAAGACACTGAACGGTCCAGGCACAAGTCTCTGCCTTGATCCCAGGCCAGACAACATGCTGAATTAAGAGGCACCAGGAGGCCCACACTCCTGGATGACTTAAGCCATGTATGCAGTTGAACATGTTATGACGAAGGGTGTGTGGGACAAACGGTCTGGGCCCCACACAGGAAACATTGCACTAATCTTGAGTCTGTTCTGGGAATGAAGAGCTCCTGAAGATCAAAGCCTAAGGGTGAATTCCTATATTAGGCAAGGTCTTCGTCATCCTGCTGGGCTGCAGAGAAGCTTGTAGTCTGGGAACACCTGAGGCATGATAATGATGTGGGAGAGGGCCTCGGCGATTTCATTGCACTTGCCCTTGATGTGCCAGATGTTGCTGGTGAATTCAGTGACGGAGGAGTTGGGGTGTGTGCGTCTCTGAGCTTCTAGTAAAGGCATGGACGAGTGACTTATGGTCCATGCAGATGGTGAACGGCAGCCCTCAAGGAAGTGCTGGAAGTGCTTGACGGCAAGGTATATGGCCAGTAGTTCACGATCGAAGGTCCTGTACTTTATTTGGGGGGCTGGAGAGTTCATGAAAAAAAAAATCAATAGGCATTAGCTGGCCGTTGATCTCTTGTGTTGTAAGACTTTGCCGACAGCAGTGGCTGAGGCATCCAAGGTGAGTGTGGTGGTGGCATTCAGTACGGGGTGAGCATGTAGTGAGGCGCAAGATGTGTTCCTCAATATTGGTGAATGCAACCTGGGCTTCCTGGGTCCAAGTGGGTGGCTGGCGGAATGACTTTGGAAGCGGCTTGAAGAGATTGTGGAGAGGTGTGAGAAGGTCAGCTGCTTCGCTGATGAAGCGGTGGTAATAGTTGACGATGCCAAGGAATTCCTGAAGCTTCTCCGCTGTATCAGGCTGAGGGAAGAGTTGAATGGCTTAATCTTCTGTGGGAGAGCTTGAATGCTGAGGCTCTGTGGCCGCGGAAGTTAAGTGATGCAGCACCAAAGATACATTTGGCTAGATGAATCATGAGACCGAAGTCCTGGAGGCACTGGAGAAGAAGCTGCAGGTGACGATGATGGTCACCAATGGACGGGGAGGCAACCAGTATGTCGTCAACGTATACTGTACTGTGACAAAATCGGTCGCAGAGAATATGGTCCATGAATCGTTGGAAGGTCTGAGCTGCATTGCGTAATCCAAAAAGAGTGGTGATGGCAATTTTCTGGATGTCTTCAGGCACCGCTGGAATCTGGTGGAAGACGTACACAAGGTCGATTTTGGAGAATACGTAATTGTTGTAGAGCTTGTGGTGGAAATCATGGACGTGTGGGATGGGGTAGCAGTCAGGTTTTGTAATCCAGTTGAGGGCTCTGTTGTCGCCACAAGCTCACCACTCATTGGGGGCAGAATTTGGGACCAAGTGGAGCGGAGAGGCCCAAGAGCTCTGATGCCTTGATCCACGAGGGAGCTGAATTCTGCCTTGGCTGCACTGAGTCATACTGAAGGAAGGCGGCTAGGTCGGGTGAAAACTGGGGGTCCTGATGTTTCGATGTGGTGAAAGATTCCAGTAGAGGTGTGGACTGGTGATGTGCGAGGAGAGAATAATTCAGAGAAATCATGCAGGAGGTAGGAGAAATCATTAGGCTGTAAAAAGCAGGAAATAACTTCCGTCCCTGTGGGAGGCTTACCAACCACCTTCCATCTTGAGGGAATATGAGTGAGGCAGTTGTTGGATGGCTCAACAATGAGTTTGTAGTAGGCCAGGAAGTTGTAGCCAAGGATCGATTGAGAAACGTCAGCAACAACGAAGGCACAAGCCAGGGTATGTGGCAGGCCAAAGTCGACGTTGAGGGTCAGCACACCATAAGTAGCGCTGGGCAATCCGTTAGCTGAGAAGAGGGCATCCGAAGGCTGCTGGCTGTTGTGTTGAGGAGGTGGAGGAATGATGCTGAAGGTTGCTCCTGTGTCAACGAGGTAACAAAGTCTTGAAGTGTGGTCAGTGACGTGCAGGAGGATGACGAGCTGAAGAGGAGTAATAGCCGTGGTAGGGNAG
This sequence comes from Birgus latro, assembly GCA_018397915.1. NCBI lineage: Eukaryota > Metazoa > Arthropoda > Malacostraca > Decapoda > Coenobitidae > Birgus > Birgus latro. Next base: position 9,343 of record JAGKTI010032667.1, read on the forward strand.
AATTTTCGATATTTCTCACCAAAAGCGAAGGTTTGAGTCAATCAAATATTTTCCCCCAAATGCTCGGGATTTTGGGGTATCGTAAGTTGGAAATCGGTCGGGACGTGACGGGTTACTGCCTCTGTAATGTTATCTAGGTCTAATGTCTAGTCAATCAAGACTGGTTATCTCATTACATTGCATAAAACAATATGTACAGTACATAAGACAAAGCTCATAAAGATTGTTTCTTTTACTTCTGTCTGCCCTGCTCTCTTCCTATTCTTCATGTCACTTTTTAGTACTCTTCTTTCCACTTCAGATGGCTTTACACTTAGTGACAAGCCAAATGACCTCCTGTAACCCAAGAAACCAATAACAGTACTGTGTGGTAACCATGTAACCAATACTGGGGTTATGTGGAGCCTCCTTTGGTTCCCTTGTTCAATGGGTGGAGATGCAAATGCAGCATTCTTCTAGGAATCAAACCTCCACTCTTTTCTCTGGCCCTCACTTTGGTGAGGGTTCTGTCTGCTGCAAGAGAATAACTGTTCACTGCATGGGATGGCTTTGCGGGAGCTGTTGCTTGCCTGCAGCTGATAGGTCTGGTCTGCTCAGCCAGAAAGACCAGGGTTATTCAACAACTCATATGCCAATACCTGGAAATTAGGTATGGAGCTGCACATACCATTCATCACTGTCCATTAACTCTCAGTGTTGTTTATTTGGTAACAGCAACTTCAGATTTATATTTACAAAAACCGGGTTAAAAGGGTTGAGTCTCAGTAGGGTTCTAGCAACATTAATTACAGTAAAATCCCACTAGAACAGACTAACTGGGGCCCATGCCATTCCAAAAAAAAAAGCAAAACTTCAGAAAAAGCAATATATGGACTTCTCTTTGCTATTTTCATACATGAAAAGTATTACGGCCACAGTCCTGCTTCACCCCACCAGTTCCTTCTAACTAGGAGCAATATCCCATTTGCTTCTTAACTTTTCTCAAATGCCACCACAAATAATTTATTGCACAACATAGTATAATTTTAGCAAGGTTTATACTCGATAAATTCCATATGTAACACCCAGAAGAAGATATTTCCATTCATGAAAAGCATCATGGCCACCATCCTGCTTCACCCCCACCATTTCCAACTCGTGGCAATATCCCATTTGCCTCTTAACTTTTCTCAAATTCCACTATAAATAATTTATTGCATAACACTGTAAAATTTCAGCAAGGCTTGGACACAATAAAACTCATAACAAAAAATATGTATACAGCACTCTACCCCCCCCACCTTGCTGAGTGTTTATCATCATTCAGCACCTGGTGAAGGATCCTTCAGAGCAAATCCTTCAAGATCATTACCCATTATCTTCAGGGTCATCATCATGAAACAGTGAATCCTCCTCCTGATTGTCTTCACTGGCAGGAGCTGAATCATGGACAGGAATTGGAGGTGTAGCTTGTACCTTGCGTGTCGTGTGGTGTACTTGATTTTAAGCACTTTTCAAATACTGTACTGTACACTTTATACACCTAAGTTTTTACAATCTTACAAACTAAAAAGGTTCACTTTGTACATTTCACTTATCACTCGTCACCCTCGAGCAGTTTATCAGGGACTTCCTGGGAAATCATGTGGGGGGATATAATATGGGTTGACTGAGGCAAAGCACGGGGGACAATAGTGGCGCAGCCAGTCCGCCACTGACGCACGAACACACAAACTGCTCACCGTGTGATTAATGCTTGGTGTCTTGAATATGCTGTACTTGTATTATTAATGCAGACCCCTTTTCTAATTTTTTAGCATTTAGAAAGTACTTTATTTTCCCTGCACAGGGGTGCACAGAATAGGGACTCTGCCCTGGTGGAGGTGGTGGCCATCGGGGGGTCTTCAGTGAAGACTGTGCTGCCGGATGATCAATGTCTCTGGTGGTGCCAGTGGACCAATGCACCATTTCCCTGTTAGGAAGAGCATCCAGGGGAGTAAAACCAATTCCTCAGCCATTCTTATGAGTCGAGGAAACGAAGAAATGGCCCTCAGTCCCTGGCAGCCTTTAAATTGGCAGAGGGTGCAAAGAATATCCAGGCCTCGACAAAATGAGACACTGAAGCAAGATGTAAGGTTGGCTACAGTGAATGTCGGAACACTGGTGGGGAGAGGCAGAGAGGTAGTGGAGGTGTTTAGAAGATGGAAAGTGGACATTTGTTGCCTGGAGGAGGTCAGATATAAAGGACAAGGAGCACACATGTTCGGAGGAGATGAGAGATACAAACTCTGGTGGAATGTAGGTGAAGTAGGTCCAAACCACCGTCTGACTCACTCCTTCTTCATTTCTGTAACATTCGCGGCCTTTCCTCTAACTTTCACGCTGTTGAGCACCACCTCTTCTTCTCTAAACCTCACCTTCTCTTTCTTACTGAGACTCAGCTGTCTGAGGCAACTGGCAGCAAACCCTTTTCTGTATCCTCCTACTTTCTCTATTCTCGTTTCAAAGCCAAAGGTGGCTGTTGCGTATA
>JAGKTI010032668.1:0-11851 GCA_018397915.1 Birgus latro
TTTGGTATGTGTGGGAGGTGTGGTAGTTGTGGAGTTGTGAAGGTCAGATGGTGCTGTGCCACTTCAGCTTGCCACATCAAAACACTGACACTTTCTTACTCCTTGCTTCTTGCTTTTCCCTACTTTACTTTCTTACTCTTCTTGTGATTAACTTGTAGAGCTTGTTACTTGTAGACATTTTGCTGTAGTTCATCGCAGAGTTGCGACGTTACTTGTAGAAGACTGCTTTGTTGTGGCCGATCATTGAGTTGCAAATTGTAGAGCTGTATCATTGATAGCTGTTGTAGAGTTGATTGTAGAGTTGTAAAGTAGACAGCTGTTGTAGTGTTAATCGTAGAGTTGTATCGACAATTAGTTGATTGTTGTATCTCCTTCTTTACCGCTGTTCTTCATTGCCGCTAGTTGTAATAATTTTCTTTACCACTGCTTTACCACTCCTACTTTACTGCTTCCTTACTGCTGCAATCTTTCTTTTGCTGCTGCCACCTGTGTCGATAGGTAGACAGGGAGATAATTAGGTAGCTCGGTGCCACCAGTGTCTATCAAGTGGATAGTGTAGAGAATCATTTCTACCAATGTAGGGAATTGCAGAGGATCGTACATTCCTGTTGCTGCCAATGTAGATAATAGTCATAGCTTAGGAGTTACGACTGTAGTTGTAGATTGGTGAGGCACCTCTGTCACCAGTAATGTGGTCAGTTACCAATATAAAGTCGTGAGGCATTGGATAGCAAGGAGATTGTATAGTAGGTGAAGGTGAGGTACAGCAACTCTGGGGTTAAGGGAGTTTTATTGTGACAGTTGTATTGTGACACAGTTATACTATTCGTGAAATGGACAGAGTAACGTAACCAAGACTGTCAGGGTGATAGCTAATCCTACTTTCCCCAATCTCCTACTTCTTCTCTACTCCATCTCCATCCCAAATGCCTCCCAATATCCTTCTGCCTCTCCAAATCTGATACTATGTATATATTACTATCTGGCTTCTGGCTAGCTGATGTGTAAATATGTGTGTGTGTATAACGTCTGACACGCTTCAGTCACATCATACCTATGTGAGCTAACTGGCTTCCTTGAGTGTGTCTGACAGCATAATGTTTTTGAGATACAGTAAATCCTGAGATTCTTGACAGTCTGGGCTAAAGGGTGTGTGTGTTTTTGTTAGAGAGGGAATAATGGAGGCTGAGGGCAACGTGCTCTGAGAAGAAAGTGGAGATGGAAGAGCATCTGACATGGGACAGCACTAGCCTGGATGTTATGTTGTGATCGAGAATGCATCCACAAGTGTGTGTGGCACCACTAGGGTCCCAGCGAGTGAGCTGGTAGCTGTGGACATATTCATGGAGAGGAATCGCACTGCGAACTGAAGTAGGATAGAGGTCATCCAAAGCAGGATGTCGGATGTTAACCCCTACGAGGTAGACGCTGTTATGAATCGTTCGTACGTGAGAAAGCAGGCAATGTTACACAACTTTCAGCCATTGTTTGTCATAATTTATTAGTTAAATTTGGCGATATGGCAGTGTTGTCCCATACTGTTATGCCTTGATTCTTTATTTTTCCATTTTTTCTCCAAAAATATGCCTTCCTGCACGGGTTTATACTAGATAAGTTGCCCGCCAGTATGGGGTTAAAGTCACCCATATAGAACATGCCACGAATTGTACGAGTTGGGAGGGCAGGGAGATTAATCCATCCAGGGGTGAAATTGACATTACATAAGCAGATCCTACCATAGCACACTGTAACCTTAAAAAGCTGAAAGGTCATTTCATCATGTACATGGCAGCAGAGAAGCTGATGTGGTGTGGAGGAATGAATGTAAGTAATGAGACCATTCCTTGTGAGATGAACATACAAAATATAGCCAATAAGCGAGGAAGCCTCTTCCCCAGGTAAAGGATGACCAACAAAAGCTTCTTGAATGAATATAATATACGGATGACGGTACCATACATAGTTCTTGAGTGCAACAAGTTTCAAATGATTTCTGACTCCACAAGCATTCCAAGAGATAACATGAAGCGGCATTTTGGTTGGTGAATTTTATGTTTAGATTTCGAGGAGTCAGGCAGGGATGAGGAGGTAACATGAGCACTGGCTTGTGGTGTAGTACATGATGGGTCCTTTGCCGATAGATCACTGATCCTCTCAAGGCGAGAAGCAATAGCATCCACCTTCTCTGTGAGCGTGGTGTCAGTAGTGATGATACCCTGATGAGACTCAACAAGAGGAGAGAGTGTGCTTTCAGTCCTGGTGTGTTGACTGACCAAACCATCGATGCGTGCCTGAGAGGCATCAAAACATGCTGTTAGTGCTATGCACCGAGACATCAGAGAGGCAATGGCTTCATGGAGGGTAAGAACTTGTGCAGAATCGGGAGTGGAATAAGACGCAGGAGAGATGGCAGCATCTGGTGGTGGTTGCAGTGGTAGTAGTGGTGAGTGTGGTTGTCTGGCTCGAGCAGTCGTGGCAGGACCTGAGCATTTGGTGCAATCATGCCACACATTGATGCCTGGTTTATAACAACGAGGACATCTCCACTGCGAGGTGTCCAGTGCAGGTAAGGGGAGTGGTTCCAAAGTGGATGTGGTAGCAGCAGTGGTGGGTAGTGAAGAGGTGTGATATGGGTAAGTTCAGGGGGCACGGTTGGCAGCACACAATACACACTTCTCCAAGGCAGAGCAGTAGTGCGATACATGTCTGATTCCCCAACATTTGAAGCACCATGGCTTAAATCTTCCATTCTGCATAGCTCACAAGATGGGAGACGGAAGAAACTAAAGTTTATGACTGGATGAGGGAGGGTCTGGGAGACTCCAGGCGACAACAAGCCACTGGGGCAGGGAACAGTTTAAGGATTTGAATTTCTTGAAAGGCAGACTTTACTGATCTACCAGACGACCCGCCGACATGTCGTAAAAGTACCCCCGCTAATACCAATACACCAGTCCTGTATGAGACAGCCCTAGCATGTATTCAATATGGACGGTGGGTGTTAGCGCCGAAGTGGTGACATGTGGAGGTGTATGGATGTAGGAGGACTACTGGACCTTGATAACGGGCTGTAAAGCCTATGCCCAGAGTTGGTCACATAAAAAAAAAGTTGATGTGCGTCTTATTTTGATGGAAACAATGATCAGTGTAGATGCCAGGGAGATCTTTGGCTAAGGAAGGGTCAACCCCGACAGGGTAGTAGGTGATAATGTAGGCTGGGTACTGACTGGGTCTATGGACTGAGTCCTGAACATCTCTGAACAAGGACAGGAACTCATCACTCATGACCTTGTTTATAAAGTCCATACATCGCCTTGAGATATAGATGAAGTCGGAGGTGAAAGCAGACATCTTGATCTCAGCTAGCTCCCAATCGACACAGAACGTCTTTGTGACCTCAGATAAGCAACGAAGCTTCATATCAACAGTCGGGTACTCTTTGAAGAGAAGTCTGATGTACTCAACCCCCGAAGGAGGTTGATGCAGGCAGGAAAGGTGTCTTCCGAGGAGTGAGGGGAGGTAGGGAAGAAACATCAGGAACCTTGCACTGAGAAGAAATCTCATTGTGCATGAATGTGTTTGCATCAGAAGATGATGGTTCACTATTGATAACCAAATTGTGCTCAATGGGGCGTTTGGTGGAGGTGGAGCCCTGGGTGATATGGGTGGGCAGCTACAGGTTGAGGCAGTCTGCGAGTCACAGCAAGAGCAGTAGATATGGAGCCCTGGTACCTATAAAAGTCAAGTGAGGGCCAAGGTTTCTCAGCCGCGACATCGTCGTCACTGAGTGATAGGACGACATCAAGATCAGTGATGGTGGCAGGTCCATAGTATTCCATATTTCCATAATTGGGTAGCATTCAGAGTGTTGGCAACATCTTCACAATTGGAGTGAAGTTGGTGTGTGTGCTCAGGTAGAGTGACGTAGCTATGACGATACTACACGTCATGCTCCTTGCACTGTGCATACACAGGCACAAGAACTTCCAAGTGGAAGTGACTGGCCAAGTGTATGGATTTTGTCAATATTACTGAGAAAGTCCATCACCCTTTAGATTCCCAGGTGACACTATACAAAAGACTTGGTCTTATTATAGCTGTCTGCCAAGGCTGGAGGGTAGCAGCTTGCTAGATACTTCAGAATTTCGCTAAAATCAAGAAAGCTTTCTCACAGGTTTGTTTACTTGCCGCGAGTGCCAGCTAGTCCATGTTCAGTGTACATGTGATCCTGCTGATATGCTTTGCCGCTGATAGATTATTTATCCTCTATCATTACTCCTAGGTTGTTCTCTTCTTTTCCTTAACTAATCCTTCTACTTCCCATTTCATATTCTTAGCTTGATCTTCGCCTCTTACGCCCATTCCAAGGACATGGCATCTTGTTTACACTGAAATACGTGTTCTAAGTTTAGCTCCAGTTACACAGTTTGTCCAAATCAAATTACAACTCTTTACTGCTTTCGTCCTATTGGATATATTTCACAGTTATTGCACCATCTGTAAACATATTCATTTAACTATTTAAACCCACCTGCATTTGATTTACTAATATCAAAAACAGACTAGGAGCCAGTATGCAGCCTTGAGGCACGCCATTAATCACATTTCCCCTCTGAGAATACTCGCCCATTATTACTCTTTTCAGTTTTCTTCCCATCAAATTCATCTCCATCCATTTCAACAGTTTAATGCCTTAAGCAGGTGTCATTATCTGCAGCAGTCTTTCCTGTGGCACCCTATCGAATGCTTTCCCTAGATCCAGGAAGACACAAGCTATCCATCTCTGCCTTTCCTGTATTATATCCACTATTCTGCTGTAGAACCTCAATGCAGGTAGGTTAGTGACGCAAGATAATCTATTCCTGAATTTAGACTGCTGAGATGTTGTTACACTGGTCTTTAAAAATATATATACAGTATATTATTTTTTTCTCATAATTAGTAATGTCAGAAATTTTGCAAACGATACCAGTAAAGGATACAAGTCAGTAAACACAAGTTAATGAATCTTCTGTAGCTACTCCTTTATAAATTGGCACTATATATTTCTTCCAGTGTTCTTACAATATTTCTTTGTCCAACGAGCATTTTCTAATATCGTGCATTCGTTGCGCCGACTACGGTATGCATTAGTCCAGAATTAATCCATCCCAGTCTGATCCCACTGTCTTTATCTCATTCAGATCCTTCTTCATTTTTCTGATATCTAGTTTCTCACGGTTACTGTCATGGTCAGTTGCTGAATCACTACCTCCTCATTCCTTAAATCGATTATCTTTTTTATTTTAAATAATCATATTAACCAATTGCTAATTATTTCATTACTTTCCACGCCTTTTTCATGAATCACGTTTCCATCCTTCATTTTGGTGGCCCTTACTTTCAAAACCTGTAAAACAGTTTGTGATTCCTCTATTTTCCTCACTAAATTTTTCTCAGATTCCATTTCTTCCTCTCTTGGTATCTTACAGTTTTTGTATCCTGTACTATGTGTGTTGTGGTAACATCGAGCCGTGAAAGCATCCTTACTTGCATGGGGCTTGAACCCACCACACCACCTGCAGCTGCGACGTTCGAGCTCCATGCGAGGGAAGGTGCTGTCACGGCTCGATGATCTTACAACTTATCATTTCTATGTACCATGTGTGTGTGTGTGTGTGTGTGTGTGTGTGTGTGTGTGTGTGTGTGTGTGTGTGTGTGTGTGTGTGTGTGTGTGTGAGCTGTCGACCTCGAGTCATTCTATACATCCCTCATGACTCTCTTAACCCCTTAGCACAAGATGGATACATACGACCTGGCCAGCAAGAGGCTGCACGCAGGAAGATGTATATGAACGTTCAGAATTTTCACGTCACTCTTTGAAGTCTGGTGTTCTAGTTTTGTCTCCCCTTTAAAGTTTCCAAGCCACAGTCTGTCACTTCAGTCAGCCATAAGTACTTGAACATTGACGATATGCATTCCCTCCTTTTTGGGCTCATTTCCTAAGGACATTACCAGTACTCAAAGAACAAAAAATAAGACATTCTCGAGAAATTACTGAATCAAAGTATTTAAACAAGTATGTGAAAATTATTCACAAATTGAGAACACACACACACACACACATACGCACACACACACACACGCTCGCTGGCGCAGTGGTAGCGTTCTCGCTTGCCATCTGGTAGACGGGAGTTCGCGCCTCGCTCAGGTTGCGAAAAGTTTCACTGACGAAATGGGTGGTTACTGTCCCCCTTGAGCAAGGGGATGGGTGTGTGCGTGTGTGAAGGTCACAGCCTTGCCCATAGATCGGACTATATGAGCTCCCAGCTCCCTTCCGGGAGGGTAAAAGCTGATGATCACAACCATCAAGTGATCCTGACCGACCCGGTGAGTTACACACACACACACACACATCCAGTAAAACGGGTATAGTATTCCTCAAGTATGGCAGTGTTTTGCTTCAACAACACTATATTCCACACACACATAAAGCCCCAGCTCTAGGTAATATAAGAGTTTTAGTGTCGTGAAAAATAAATAAAATAAAAGAGAGTGTGAACAGACCTGAGTGCTGGGTAAGGAAGGTGGAAGTCAGGGATCCTTTTACAGCGGCTGCCACGACCCCCAACACAAGCAGGGCAGGGCCAGCGACCATCGTTTTGCCTTCACACTCCTGGTAAATTAAAATGGCTTAGAACAGTAACTTATATTTTAATTTGAGTAATGAGCATGCCATTGTGTATCATTTAACCCCTTCAATCCGATGGCTACTTGGTCCAGTTTTTTTTCTTTTTTTAACATGGATGTCTTCATAGCTGATACGGTGTCCTTATGCTCCCCCTCCCTCTCCCCACCAAAATGAAGATCAAATGCCTCTGCCTACGACTGCATCAGTTTTAACCTGTTGTTTTTGTTAGATGCTACTAAAACAATTAACCGAGGAGAGTTGTAGTAAAGGATTTTGTATCTGACCAATGCAGTTCACAATGAAGAATGCTATAATTGTAGCCGTGTATCTGTCTGTCTTTCAGTCTGAGTAGCGCAGCCGAAACTGGAAAAGAAGTCGATGAAACTTGGCAAATTGTTTGTAGCTGGGTCACAGATGGTTCCACTTCAAATTCATGTCAACTAAAGCTCTCTATAGGGGTGATTTGGCCCCTAATAATTGTTTCCATTGGCTTTATGTTTAGTGGAATGCGACCAGCAGGGGTTGTCCAGTGTAGAAACATTTATTCATCGGTTTCCTGCAGTGGGAGGAGGGTTGAACAGTCAAACAACTTACAAGTGGAGCAAAAACTATTGTAAACAAATGAATAGTTTTGAGCTAGATGGGTGTAATCTCCCGGTGGGTCACTCACAGCCCATCACTCGCCGTGTCGACGGCTCCACCCCTGTCCACGGCGGGACCAGCTCTCTGCAGCAACCGAGGGGGTCTGGCCTATCCCTTCCACCCGAAGGTCGAGGGCCTAGGTCCGCCAACCAGGAGGTTGAGGGTCTTCTGCCTTTCAACCATTAGACTACAGCCGACAACCCTCCCTCCACCACCACCTGGATCGGGGCCTTCCCTCTGCACGACCGAGACTGAGCCTAACCTTCTTGGCTTCCATCTGCTGCTGGGGAGCTGGGCGATCTTGCAGCCCTACTCCATCCAGGGCAAGGGGGTTGAAGGCATCGTCAGGACGGTTTGACCTGCAGCTTGTCATCGGCGTCCCCCTCCATTGGCGCTGTGTTTTTCCACCCTGCTCAACCCATCCCGCCCTGCCCTCATCGACCATCTGCAGTTGGCCACAAGATCTTCTACTGCCCTTGCCACGTTTCTCCTGTCTGTCTGCTTGCCTGCCCTGCCTGACTCTAACTGGAGAGCTATTTGCCTATACTCTGACGGGCTCTCTTGTTTGCCTGTGTCCCACCAAGTGTGGGGCAAATATTGCAGCAACAACAACAACAACAACAACAACAACAACAACAACAACAACAACAACCTGGTGGGTCGGGGAAAACAGGTGGAATCTGGATGCGATAGTGGATGCAGGAACTTGGGAGCGAGGAAATGGTGACAAGTTGTCATAACGGGTATTTCAAGTTGATCACGTGACTGATTTTGTTTATGGTAGTCACGCCATGGAAAATAATTTAAACTTTTGCTCAAACCACGTTAATAATGTTTTGCAAGAGACATCAGGGTATTCATGATCAGTTATTATATGTGGACCAACGAGCAAGCTTCTGCAACGACACCGGAAGAAACAAGCATAGAATTTAAAATTGTCTGTGATAAATGACCTTATTATTTAGGTAAACTTTATTAGCAATGGTATTTACCTGAATCCCAATTTTCAATCGTTGATTCATTGTAAATGTTTGTTTGATAGATTATTGTCATAATTCCCAACACACCTTTGAATAAAATAGCTTTCGACCATTTTCATTAAGTCATGTGTTTCTCCCTCACCAGGGAAGTGCGTGCAAAAACATATCCACTTCTCAGTAAAAGTTCTCACAAAATATTAGAAACCTTCATTATACAGTACCTGAGGGTGCCAGCCTTGTCAACACCTCGCTTCATAATAGGAATGATTACCGATGTGTAAACGCAATCATGATAAGTCCACATCCTCACCATCCCACATTAAATATACACATTAGGCTATATATTCTTTAAACTGATAAATAAAATGATTTCTGGTACAGACAACCATGTCACCCTTTTACCTTTGTATTCGTCCAACCTACTTCATAAAGGTACTCCATACACTGGATTCCAGTACAAACCCTGGGTTCGTATTCTGTTCGGTTAAGGAAGCTAACCAACACCTCTTCCTAACCGATTTATTTTTGGATATGGCTAGTGAATACTTTATGAACGTTATTAAATGCAGAGTATTGTCATTTTGAAATTGTTTAAGTAACACATAGAAGGACTCTAATGTATTATAGACAAAATAAATCACTTAGAAATAGGTGTTAGGGAGCTTCCTTAATGGTTGAGAATATCGGCCTTGGTCAAGGAAGGGCATGAACCGCACTGATTGTACAAATAAGTGACCTCCTGTGGTTCCGTCTATGGTGCCGCCTGTAGAGCCATAAAGGGAAAAATTCTGTCTCATTACAAACCATGCCTAACAGTCTACCTATCAGTTATCAGGGACACTGAATAAACAGGAGAGTGTTGGCGCAAATTGGTATGTTTGACGGTTATACGAAGGTTTACCCTAACACGGTTTACACAGCCAACACATGTCACTATGTAGATGATCCATTGCCACAAGTTGCCATGTTGGCTGGGAGAGACACAGGTTACAACTTGAATTGTTTATTTTCTCTAACGTGTCTGGCTCTGATGAGTTCTCTGTAGGCTTTTCCCCCACTCCCCCCCAAAAAAATAACCTTGGTGATGGAGTTACAGGAGGTTGCTTTTCACAACTACATTACAAGAAGGTGTCCTTACGCTGAATAAAATCGTCTGGAGATTGTACAGAATGGGTTAATACGGGATATGTACGAGTATTTTGATGCTGTTTATATAAGTGAGATAGAATGCCGCAGAAGTTAGGACCCCGCTCCCCCCCAAAAAAAAAATAAGAAGGATAATTAGGCAGCTGCATGTGTAAAAGCCGTCAGTAATATAAATGTTTATTGATATGTTTTCACCCGTGTATGAGAGAGATGTAGAAAAATATTGTTCCGTTCTTTTGCCCGTATTTTCCTCGAATAAGTGTACCCCCCACTGTGTACCCCCACTGTTAGATCTTAAAAGACGCTGACATAGAATGCCTTCCAAAGCCTCGCCCCGACAAAGTTAGTCTGGGGGCAGCCTTGGCTAGGAGTGCATCTGTGTGTACGATCTCTGTAAATAAACTCCCTTATACCACAACGCAAGGACTATTATATCCAATAATAACATAACAGGGTTGTGATACAAACTGGAGCAGCAGTGAGTTGGATCTCGATTTCTTATCGCCTCCCTACAGTGATTTAGTGATACAAACTCATTAGTGCCGGTGTTCTCTTCTACTCCAATCTACGTTCCGGCCAAAAGACTTGCCGTTCGTCTGTCGTATTGTATCACCTCATCTCTCTTGGTGTCAACTAACTACCGTCTGCCGTTCATACCGACACTGACATGCGCACCTGTTCCTCATCAACTGTTTACCTATTCAGTAAGGACCTATTAAGTGACAGTTCTTACCCTCCTTCTAAGGCAATTAATTATCTTTCCACCCTGATAAGCCCCTCACTCCCTCTTTGACACATCTGACACGGCACTGACTCAGCACACTTGCAAGCAACATCCCAACATCATGCCCTGCAACGCCAATGCCCTTCCCTCCACCCTGGGTATGTGGCCAGCCTATCACCGACCTCTACATCATCGCCAGCCCACTCCACTCAGCATCTGGTTAGCCATACTCCAATGTTCCAGCTCGCATCTCATTGGTCGGCTTCACTTGTGACGTCATCCCCCCCCCTCAGTTTCCCCTCGCTCCTAAGAACACACCTTATTCAGGTATCATCTCATCCCCGGTGAGCCAGCACACCTTATTCCAATACCGTCTTAACTTTGTCTCCACCGCTCAGTCTCATTCAAGTAGTGTCTCAAGCTAGAAGCCCACTTCGCTCCATTCACCAACCGATATATATAACTATACTGTAGTTTATTCTAATCAGCCCAATGCTTGACTTTCTATAGAGATTATTCTCCTGATTTTCTCTACAGATTGCATATTGTGTAAATATTCATTTTCCTATCCTCATTTCATTATCATCCTCACCGACTACATTTATAACTCATCTCACACTTCACACCTTATTTATTTACACCTGACCCCATTCATCTCCATTCATCTTCACTTCCATTCTGTATGTAAGTCCTCATTACCATTGTAAATATTGCCCATTCCCTCATCTTCACATTGTAAATCTACACATTTTCTTTCTCATACCTCATCCTAAATCTTCTCACCACACATGTCATATTTCCAATTTACTGAGCTTTCTCTCACCCACCAGAGGCAGCAAACTGCAAGTGAGCAACTAGGTACTGACGATGACGATTCAGTGACTCATCTCTGCAGTGGTCGCTCGTATCAAAAACACACTTCCTCATCTCAGGCACACCTTGCCGCCGACCACTCGCATTCCACTCTAATACCCACAATCACCACCACTCCTGCTATTACTCCAAACAACCAGCACACTTAAATCCAGATACCGTAAGTCCAGATACCTCTTCCTCTTCCCTTGATTCTTTAGAGCTTCCTTCTATCCCTGCTCCTTCAACTATCACTATTCCTTTCCATCTCAACCGCCTCTACTTCAGGAACTTCCACACTTTTGCAAACTCACATTCTTCCAACCATGGCTAATACACCCCCATTCCCACAGTCCATCTATTTAGATGATGCAAAATGCCCTAAATTTAAGTGCAAGGACTCGACCTGGTCAGTTAATGACTTCCTCTGAGAGGTCGAAACAGACATTTACAATCGGCGAATGACACCAAGGCAAATTGGAAAGCAGGGCCACGATCCGTGCAGGTCATTTTGATGACATTAAAACATTTGATGACTTCTGACATGAACTAATACAACTCTGTTGCCAGCATTCAAATGCTGCATATCTCATTAGTTTAACTAATCTCCTCACCAAGATGGAGGAGGGCATGAAAGTCCCACCTCAAAATGCCCAGTTATTGGAGGCTGTGGCCGCCATGAAGCCACTAGTTCTGAGATGCAACAGTTGTTGCAAGGCACAAAATAGGTAGAAAACATTAACCCCTACACAGCGGGTCGTCACTTTCGTGACTGTCTGGTGCAATGGATCATACCGTGGGGCACCAATTGAGTGACTGTGTTATTTTTAGTTCCCC
>JAGKTI010032669.1:0-11851 GCA_018397915.1 Birgus latro
TGTGTGTGTGTGTGTGTACTGTATAAATATATAGATAGATAGATAGATAGTTAGACAGATAGAGATATACTGTATATACACTGTACGTATACGTACCTACATAAATAATTCTGTATACATAAGTATGTACAGTATGTATTCATATACATTTATGTAATATATATATATATACATATATTATATATATACAGAGAGAGAGTGAGAGGGGGGTGAAAGGTGTCTCGTGCACACCCTCAGTAATAACATCAGTATCTCATCCCGCAACCCCAAAACAAATATTGTACCTTAAAAGATGTCACTTTTGTGGCGGTGCTGCAAGTGTCATGGATAGCCTTTGTACAGCCTGCCCTCCCCAGTCACAGGAAATTGATATATAACAGCTCTCACTCTTGTTGCCTTCCACCCCTCCTGTGTCCCCACCCCTCCCTTGTGTCCTCAGTCCCGCCCTCTTCCTGTGTCCATCCTCGCCCCCCAACCTGTGTCTCCAGCCTCTCCCCCTAATCTGTGTCTCCAGCCTCGCCCCCCACCCGTGTCCGAAGCCTCACTCTCACCTGTGTCCTAAGTCTCGCCCCCTACCTATATACTCTTATTCAACTTCGCCTCAACCTGCGTCCCAAGTCTCGCTTCCACTTGTTTCCCAAGCCTCTCCCGTCATCCCAAGCCTCGCTTCTATCTGTCCCAAGCCTCTCCTCTCAACTGTGTCCCATGCCTCTCCTCCCACCTGTGTCCCAAGCCTGTACTCCCACTTGTGTCCCAAACCTCGTCTTCACCTGTCCCCACCTGTGTCCCAAGCTTCGCCCCCTCCAACATTGTCCCTTGCATCGCTCCCTCACTGTGTCCCCAGCATCGTCCCTCTCCTCTGTCTCTAGCTTGGTCATCCATCTGTGTCCTCCACCCCACTCGTGTGTCCCTATTCCCGCTCTCTCTTTTGTTCCCAGCCCCACCCCCATCCTGTGTGCTCAGCCCCACTCCCTCCTGTATCTCCAACCCCACTCAACTCCTGTATCCTCATCCCCACCACCCTCCTGTGTCCTCAGGCCCAATACCTTCCTGTGTCCCAAGCCCAACCCCCTCCCGTGTTCCCAGTCGCAACCCTCTCCCGTGTCCCAATCCCCTCCTCTGTCCCCAGCCCCAATCCCCTCCTGTGTCCTCATCCCCAATCCCTTCCTGTGTCCCCAGCCCCAACCCCCTCCTGTGCCCCCATCCCATCCCTTTCTTGTGTCCCAAGACCCATCCCCTGCTGTGTCCTCAGCCCAGACCCTCTTGTATTTTCAGGCACGACCTCTCCTGTCATCTCAGTCTAGGCCAGCACGTGTTTCTCGATTTCCTCCCCCCTTTGTGTCATTAACCTCTTCGGTTCATTACCTCCGCCAAGGAGGTTATGTTTTCATCCCTGTCCGTTTGTTTGTTGGTTGGTTGGTTTGTGAGCAAGATTACACAAAAACTACTGGACGGATTTCCACGAAACTTGGTAGAAGAATGGGCCTTGGGCCAGAATAGACTCCATTAAATTTTGGTGCGGATCCGGATAGAGGAGGGGATCCAGGAATTTTTTTTCACTATAACTTTGCGAGATAGGGCGTTTTTCGACATTTTTGTTAATTTTTCGGTGAATATTGCATGGATCTTGAAAAAAAAATCAGGCATATTTAGGAAGTTGATATCTACGAATGTGTACAGTTTGGCGCGAATCCATATACATTCCGGATCTAGCGGATTTAAATATGCTTTTTATATGGGGGTAGTCTTTTTCCAGCTGCACGTTGGGCCTTGGCGGAGGTATGCGCTCTACTGAGTTCCATTCTAGTTAGCACTTTTTTTTCGTTGAAGTGACCCGTCTTTGTTCAGGAGTCACAATCTTCCTTAATCCATGAAGTACAGCGACACTTTTCTTGTTAGCACGAGATTATTTTATTTAGCTAAGAAAAGGCCCTTTCCAGAGAAAGAGATAATTTTTACACGTTTATAATCCTATATCGATAAGGTTACTGGCTGCCCATGCCTATATTTCATGGTTCTGTTTACCGGGTGAATCTGTAGCAGTTCTGTGAAGATGCAGTAACTGAAAATGCCGTGACTGTAAAGAAGGCTTTGAACTGAAGAGTTAATTAAATCACCCACAAACTAAATAACAGAAATTATTTGTGTTCTTTTGTTGAGTTTGATGACTCAGGGATTTTTGGTATATGCACCAGTTAGTTTCTTAACAGAGAGAGAGGGAGAGAGAGAGAGAGAGGGTGTCACGATAACATTCTACTGAAGCTATACTGTATATGTAGCCCCAAAACTGAAGTCCCGGAGAAGATTAAAAGATAAAAAAACTCAAGAGCTAAATCACACCAAATAATGTTTGATGATACTCACCCTACATCAGCCATTTTTTCCCCTATACCCTGTTCACTCAGCTCTGATAGCTGGAGCCAAGAAACGTTTGAATTAAGCCTAATCATTGGTTAATGCAACACTGAGGAGCGCGGTAAATATATAGCTCTTCTTATTTTAACACATATATTTATTTATATTTGTAAATTGCTTGCAATATAATTACCCAGTTTAGATATGGAATAATTTCCGAAGTTAAATGTGTGAAAATTGGCTTAAAACGTTTACCGTTATCATAGAAAATTAAAATTAATTATAAAGTTTTATAAAACGATGAGTGACGTTTGAAGTAAAGTATCTTCCCACGGTGTACACCTACTTCCGCATGTAGCACTTCATCAACCCACGGTGTGTTCCTACGTCCGCATGTTGCACTATAATACATGCCTTCATTTGCTTCAAACGTCACTCATCGTTTTCTAAAACTTTATAACCAACTTTCTTTGATACCGATAAACTTTTAAAGCTAATTTTAACCTCGTTAGCTTCGGAAATTATTCCATATTTAAACTGGCTCCATATATTGCGAGCAATTTACAAATATGAATATACATGTGTTAATAACAAGAGCTGCAGAATTACCACGCTCTTCAGTCTTCATTAACCAATGAGCAGCCTTAATTCAAAAGTTTCTTGTCTCCAGCTATCAGAGCTGAGTGAACAGGGAATAGGAATGTTGGAATGGAAGCCAGGCAACCTTCTTCTTTTTATTATTATATTTATGGATCTTTTTGTTTTATTTATTTATTTATTTGTGTGTGTGTGTGTGTGTGTGTGGCTAGTTCATATAAATTTTAGTTTCAGTTTCTTTCTGTACACAAGCTAAGGGCTCACACACACACACACACACACACTGTATCTTGTATCACACACAGGTCGCCGACGTGGACAGACGTCCTCCTGGACTGCAGGGAAATAATCGTGGACTCAGCGGCGAAAGGAAACCAGCCTATTGTGATTATAGAAATGAGTGCGTGAGTGGTGGTTCCGTCGGATATTAGTTAAAAAAAAAAAAAAAAAGCGGGCTCTGGGATAAAGAGAGCAAGATACAGTGTAGAAAAGTTTCCATATGGTTGCATCATGGCGGAAAGCGACGGCGGTTTGTTTACGTCTGGCAAAAGTGAATTTGTGGGTTTCTCCGACGAAGATGCGAGAAATGGAAGTTCAAAATTATATCAAACAAGAGTAGCAGGAGTAGAAAAAACGGCGGAGAAGAATGTCCAGGAATTGAAGAAGGTATGGGTAGTAATTAGGGAGCTGCAGGAGAGGACCATACAACAGGAGAGAGAGATCAAAGGTTTACAGAACGAGCTGGAAAAAGTTTACACACGCAGTGCAGAACAGGAAAGAGAAGTCACGGAATTAAAAACGAGCAACGAATCTGCCACAAATGAAATAGAACACCTCATGAGGGAAAACAGGAGGTTGGAAGAAGAAAGAGACAGAATGAAAAGTAAATTAGAGGAGTATGATTCAAAATCAAGGGTGCAAGATGAACATATTAAGGAAATCAAGGAGCAACAAAAGGGGTGGAAGAAAATTCAGGAGGAAGGGAATGTAAATTTGAAAGAGATTATTGAACAACAAAGCAAGGAAAAGGTGGAGAAGGAAGTGGTTAGGGTATTGAAAAGTAGAGAAGCTCTAGTCCGGGATGTAGCAGATAAGAAAAAATGTGTAATTATTTTAGGGGTAAAAGAAAAGCGTATCACGATAAGATCTGAAAGAGAAAGAGAAGAATTGAGTAAAGTTAAAGAAATATTATCAGTAGTCATGGAGGGTAACAATGAAGCCCTAGAAGAGATTGAAGAAGTGTTTAGGTTAGGTAAGTATGAGGAAGGAGGGGCAAGGCCATTGAAGGTGAAGTTTAAGTCCCAGGCAATAGTAAATGAAATCATGAATAGGACATGGAAATTAGCAGACAAAGAGGGGTTCGAAAATGTCTGGTTAAGGAGAGATGCAAATGAGGAAGAAAGAGCTAAAATAAAGGAGTTAGTAAAGGAAGCTAAGCCAAAAAACGAACAAAGAACGGAGAAGGAGAAGACAGTGTTTTATTGGAGAGTTATGGACCAGAAATTGAGGAAGTGGTACCTACAGAGAGGAGGAGAAAAGACGGTATAAGTAATAACGAAAAAAGTTTAAAAGTGGCGTACACTAATGTTGATGGATTAATATCGGCAATGTTAGAAATCAACGATTTCTTGAGGGTACAAGAACCTGATGTTATGTGCTTTGTAGAGACCAAGTTAAGGGGAATATTGATATCCATATGGGAGATGGCAAATACAAATTGTGGAGAAGAGACAGAAAAGATAAAATGGGAGGAGGAGTGATGATAGCAGTGAAGAATAACTTATATATAGATTCTGTGGAAATGGGAGAGGGTAGGGCTGAAGTGATAAACATGAAATTAGAAACTGGAGAGAACTGTAAGAGAGATATAGCAGTAGTATATGTTCCACCTAAGACAAGAGCATGGACTGATGATGAATACCAGGAGATGTTGTCAGACATGGTTAGTTACCTACAGAAAGTGATTGAGAAAAGCAGCAATATAATTCTAATGGGTGATTTTAATTGTAAAGAGGTGAACTGGGAGGAATGGGACTCAGGAGGCGGCAAAGATTCGTGGGGCACTATATTGTTAAACATTGTGATGAATAATGTAATGACGCAGTGGGTCAAAGAAGAGACAAGATTCCGAGGTGATGACACCCCAGCAAGATTAGATTTACTGCTAACCAAAGAACCTGACGTAATTGAATCCTTGAAATATATGTGTCCTATGGGAAAAAGTGATCACGTGGTCATTGAGTTCCAGATGATAATAGGGAACGTGGTGCCAAGAGATGAGCTCCATAGGCAGGGAAGATACAACTTTGGGAAAGCAGACTTTATGGAATTGAGTAAATTTTTTGAAAATGCAGATTGGAGAAAATTCAGAGAAACAAGAGAGATTCAGAGGAAGTGGGATATCTTTCTAGACCTCTATAATTCAGGAGTGGATAAATATGTTCCAAGAGTAAGTGGGAAAGAATACAGGAAAAAGGAGTGGTTTAATAGAAGGTGTATTATAGCAAAAAAAAGAGAGGAACATGGCATGGAACAAATGGAGAAAGAGAGGTAATAACAGAACAAAGGAAGAATATAAAAGAACTAGAAATGAATATACAAGAATTCGTAGAGAGGAAGAAAGGAACTTTGAAAAAGGTATAATCGACAAATGTAAGGATGAACCCAAATTGTTTTATAGATTTGTTAATGGCAAATTGAAGCAAAAGGAAGGAATCACCAAACTGAAAGTAGAAGGAGAGGTCTATAATGATGCGGCAATGCAAGCTGAAATAATGAACAAACGTTTCCAATCAGTTTTTACTAATGAAGGGGAGTTTGTGGAGGGGGAGGGAGTGACTAGGAGTGTAGTGATAAAAGATATAAAAGTGGAAGTGCAGGAAGTGTACAAATTACTGGAAACTCAAGATGTAAGGAAAGCCCCAGGACCAGATGGAATTTCAAATTGGGTACTGAAGGAATGCAGAGACCAACTGGCAGATAAGATTCACAGTTTAATTGTGTGTTCGCTGGAAGAAGGGAAAGTGCCTCGGGAATGGAAGAGAGCATGGTTGCAAAATTGTGCAAGAAGGTTCTGAAAGATAGGTGGATAAAATATCTGGAAGAGATGAATATTTTGACTGAAAGTCAGTTTGGATTTAGAAGTGGAAGGTCATGTGTTTCCAACTTGTTGAGCTTTTACTCAAGAGCGATTGATGTGCTGCAGGAGAGAGACGGTTGGGTGGATTGTGTATATTTAGATTTGGAGAAGGCCTTTGACAAGGTACCCCATAAGAGACTAATGTGGAAACTAGAGCATATAGGAAGACTGAAGGGTAACCTCCTGGAATGGATAAAAGACTTTTTGAGAAACAGACAAATGAGGACAGTAATAAAGGACAGGATGTCTGGATGGAGAGAAGTAACAAGTGGTGTCCCACAGGGCTCGGTGTTGGCACCAGTAATGTTCCTGATTTACATAAATGATATGGTAGATGGAGTAAACAGTTATGCAAGTCTGTTTGCTGATGATGTCAAGATCTTGAGGAAGGTAGAGGTTGAGGAGGACTGTAAAATGCTGCAGGAGGATCTGGATAGGATACATGACTGGAGCCGGATGTGGGAAATGAAATTCAACGCAAAAAAATGTAAAATATTGGAAATGGGTAAAAGCACCAAGAGACCATTACTGAACTATATGATGGGTAATGAACCAATCACAAAAGTGAGAGAAGAGAAAGATTTAGGAATGCTGTTCCAGGATAGTTTGTCACCTGAAAAACACATCAACAAGATAGTTAGAGAGACATATAAACTCTTGACCAACATAAGAGTGGCATTCCATTACATGAATGAAGAGATGATGAAAAAACTGATAGTGGCCATGATCCGCCCCAGGTTAAAATATGCGGCAGTAGTGTGGTCCCCACACAAAAAGAAAGATATAAACAAGATTGAGAGAATACAAAGAACAGCAACCAAGATGGTCCCCAGTTTGGCAGATCTGTCATATAGTGAGAGGCTAGAAAGGCTGGATTTGCCATCCTTAGAGGAAAGGAGAGAGAGGGGTGACATGATTGCAGTGTTCAGGACCATGATGGGAGTAGATAAAATTGATAGAGAAGATCTGTTTTTATGGGATAAGAGAGCAACAAGAGGACATGGACTGAAACTGAAGAAGCCGCGCTGCTTGAAGGACATCAAGAAATATAGTTTTCCGTATAGATGCATAGACCTGTGGAATAGACTGGACAAAGAGATCGTCCAGTTCGTTTCGTTTTTGAAGGCTCCAACATGCTTGCATGTGTCGGCCTTGGTCACCTAATGGCGGCTCTCCACGCTGCTCGATCTCTGGCAGCCTCCCTATTCAGTCCCTTAACCCTTAAGTCACATTTAATGACCTCGTCCCATGTCTTTCTCGGTCTACCCCTCCCAACCCCTCCCCCAATATTAACACTTCTCACCCTCTGTACCCAATTATCATCCCCCATCCTCTCCACATGTCCAAACCACCTCAGCCTACCTCTCCTCATCACAACACCAATACACTCCAGTCCCATCCTACCTCTCAACTCTTCTATCGTAAACCCAGCCCCCCCAGGCCTTGCACGCAAGGACGCACTGCACATCCACCTAATCATTGTCATTTCTGTACGTTTAAACCTGCGAATATCTTCTTCCTTTACTGCCCAGGTCTCACTACCATACAGCATCACACTCCTAACACATGCTGCATACAAAGACAGTCTAAAAACTTAAACGAGTTTAAAGCTAAATTTGACTTATTGAGAAACAGAGACGGGACCCCACGAGCGTAGCTCATTTCCTGTATATCACAATTAGGTAAATACACACATATGCGTCTAAGTGTTGTTATTGTTATAAATAGCTGAAAAAGATGCTGCAGTTCATTAAAATGTCACGAAAGAGGTGGAGAAGAGGGGAAATAGTCCCGATTTATACGTCCAAAAACAATGGCGTAATTTGCATGATAGCCCGGATAGTATTAGAAACGAGATATAAAAATTATATAGACGTACAGAAAACACCACAGCTCTCCTAGTTTTTCTATATGTTGATATATATATATATATACCAGGGGCAGCATCCCACAGCTACCTGGCATGTCCCCAGGTGGTGGATAGGGGAAGGCCTTGTAGATATACGAGGTACCATCTTAGGCAGTGCAGACCATGAGACCTCTATAGATATACAGAGCTCCACCGAATATAATGAGTAAGGTGGCACAAAAATTACATCTCACCAGAAACTATGTGGCAGGGAGGTGAGATTATCAGCCACAATTCTACCAGTCAAACGAGTTCTATTACAAATTATTTGACGGGCATTCCTGTTAGATCATCGTCTATTAAAGGTCCAACTGCACTGCCTCCTGTGCTTATAGGCAGTGTGCCACCAAAAGTGAGTTGGCACCGTATTGGCAAGTCAGAAACCTGGATATTAAACAAACTGATATCTATGAAGATCTATGCAAACAATGTAAGAAGCCTCGCAGACGATTACAAACTTGATAACGTAATGACTGAACTGAAAAACATTAGTTGGGATATTGTAGGTTTGAGTGAGATCAGCAGAAAAGAAGAAAAACTAATTCAGCTCGAAGACACCAACTACCTATTTTACTACTACCTATTTTACTATAGAGGAAGGGAAAGTGAAAGATTTAGTTGTGTAGGATATCTAATTAACAGAAATCTTGCAGACAACATTGTTAAATTCAGCAGTGTATCTGACAGAGCAGCATTTGTTGTAATTAGACTATGCAAAAAATATGCCCTGAAAGTAATACAAGTATATGCACCAACTTCTCAAAGCTCAGGTGAAGAAATAGAAACATTCTACGAGTATGACGACATCTCCCAGATTATGGAAGAAGAAATGACCACATATACAATACTCATGGGAGACTTTAATGTAAAAGCTGAGAAATAAAAAAATGGAGAAGCATGTATGGGAAAATGCGGAGTCAGAGGAAGGAATGAAAGAGGAGAAATGGTGGTAAATTTTGCTCAAATGAATAACAGAAGAATAATGAACACATTCTTTCACAAAAGAACAGGGAGAAAGTGGACCTGGAGAAGCCCAAATGGAGAAACAAAGAATGAAATCAACTTCATTACAGCAGATCTATCAACAGTTGTGTTCCTCAGGGTTCTGTCCTACCACCAACTCTCTTCCTTTTATTCATCAATGACCGTCTAAGCTGTACATCTAACCCTATCCACTCGTACGCTGATGATTCCACCCTTCACCTTTCCTTTCGGTTCTCACAACGTCCGTCTCAGCAGTTACTTCAGCAAACAAGGGATGAGTCTATGGCACACCTAATGTCTGACTTGGCTCTTATCTTTGACTGGGGTAAAAATAATCTTGTTGTTTTTAATGCATCAAAGACTCAATTCTTACACCTAACAACCCGCCAGAATCTTCCACAGGAGTACCCACTGATGTTTAATAATGTACAGCTCGCTCCTGCATCATCCTTGAACATGCTTGGGGTTTCATTCACTAGGAATTTATCTTGGAAGGAACATATTACATCTCTTGTGAAATCTGATTCTAAGAGATTAGGTGTGCTAAGCCGACTCCGAACCTTCTTTACCCCTGCACAGTTGTTGACTTTGTACACAGGTTTTATTTGCCCCTGTTTAGAGTACAACTCTCATGTGTGGGGAGGCTCCCCACATGCAGCCCTTCTCAATAGGGTGGAGTCAAAGGCTTTTCGTCTCATTAACTCTCCCCCCCTTACTGGCTCCCTTCAACCTCTGTCTCTTCATCGCACTGTTGCAACTTTATCTCTCTTCTATCGCTACTTCAATGGCTACTGTTCCTCTGAACTGTCTGCTTGCATCCCTCCACCTCTACGATGGGCACATAGAACCCGTCTAGCAACAACCTCTCATCCCTTTTCTGTCTAACTCTCTAATGCAAGAGTTAACCGTTATTCCCAGTCCTTCATTTATGCAACCGGTCAACTCTGGAACTGTCTTTCTCTGTCCATATTTCCTACTTCCTATGATCTCCAGTCCTTCAAACGCAGTGTGTCCAGGCATCTAGAAATGAACAATGGATCTTGAATTTGGCTCTCCTTTTATATTGTTTTTGTTTGTTCTTAAAAGGAACAGTTTGCAGGCCCACGGCCTTTGTTTCCTTCTTCCTTGCATTAAAAAAAAAAAAGATATGAAAAACACGATCATAAATGTCACAGTTATCAACAAAGTAAATATCGGAAGTGATCATAGAATGGTGGGTTGCACAGCCAGATTCAATTTCAAAAGTGAAAGAAAGAAGATTAAAGATAAAAAGATATGCCCGATAAAAGTAAACGAAAACAAAGCAGCCTTTCTGTTGGAAATAAGGAACAGATTTCAGGCTGTAAGTAGCCTAATGCTGAATGTGACACTGATGAGCTGAATGACAGACTGACAAAAGTGCTAAGAGAATCAGCGGAGGTAGTATGAAAAGCTAATACAACCATAGCCGAAGTATTCAGAAAAGACACTCGAGCTCATGAAAATAAGAAAAGAAAGGAAAGTAAGAACAAAGAAAGATTAAACAGAACGAGCGGAGTTAAATAAGCTTATCAACAGGAGACAAAGAAAGGAAAAAAAGAAAGAGAAACATGGATCAGATCAAAGAAACCATCAAAAAAGGAAAAAGTCTGAAACAAGTCCGAAGTAAAATGGCACTAGGAAAGCAACAAATTACCTCACTGAAAGACAAAAACAGTGAAGTCATTAAATGTAGAGATAAGATGGTGAAGAGAGTTGAAGAATTTTACAAAGAACTGCATACATCGAAGACAGTAGTGCCAATTGCAGACTTTTCAGTTGACACAATTGAAATACGTGAGGTAACAGCAGACGAGGTAAATATTTCTCTTAAAAATATGAAGAGAGGGAAGGCTCCAGAAGAAAATAGAATAGTAGCAGGTTTACTCTTGAATGCAGGAGTAGGAGTACAAAACAGATTTGCTCACTTATTTACTCAATGTATAAAAAAGAAGAAAATTCCCAAAACATGGTGTAATGCAATAGTTATTTTACTTTACAGAAAAGGTGACTCAAAAGATCTTAGTAACTGTCGACCCATTAGCTTATTATCAGTCATTTACAAACTCTTCGCTGAAGTCCTTACGAAGAGAATAACAACAAATTTGAAGGAAAACCAACCTCGTGAACAGGCAAGATTCTGAAGCGGGTATTTAACTACTGATCATCTACACACAATGAATCTGCTGACTGAGAAAGCTACAGAATATAGTAAACCACTGTCCTTAGGTTTTGATGATTACGAAAAGGCTTTCGACTCAGTGGAGCACATAGCAATTATATATTCACTGCGGGAACAAGCGGTGAATGAGAACATTGTAAAACTGCTCGAGAACATAAATAAACAGGGAACTGCTACATTTAAATTACATAAGGACTCGGAAAATATTACGATTGAGAGGGGCATGCATCAGGGAGATACTATCTAGCTATCTATTGCCAGACGCCTCAATCCCGAACGGGGTGGCCACAAACAAATCGCCTCCATGTCACTCTGTCCCCTGCCATTTCACTACCACGCTCCCAACTCACACCCCCCTCTCTCATATACCTCTCCACTCCATCCCTCCATCTCATCCTCGGCCTCCCCCTCCCTCTCGCCCCCTCCACCTCACTCACATACACTCTCCTCGTCAATCTTTCACTCTCCATCCTCTCCACATGCCCAAACCACCTTAACGTGTTTCTCCTAACGCTTCCCATCACGTCCTCAACCACACCACAACGCTCCTTCACTTCCTCATTTGTTAGTCTGTCTCTCCATGTGACTCCACATGCTCCTCTCAAATAACTCATTTCCACTGCTCTCACTCTCGACTTCTGTCCTTCCAACAGGGTCCAAGCTTCAC
>JAGKTI010032670.1:969-11851 GCA_018397915.1 Birgus latro
TGCACACACACACACACACACACACACACACACGAGAGAGAGAGAGAGAGAGAGAGAGAGTTATGAGTAAATTGTATAATAAATGTATGCTTTTTCGACAGTGCGTATGACAATTTATCGTAGTTTGAGAGAGAGAAAGATAAAGGGTATCTGCACACACACATACATGAGAGAGAGAGAGAGAGAAAGGGTATTTTTCTGAGAGAGAGAGAGAGTTACAGGTAAATTGTATAATAAATGTATGTTTTTTCGGCAGTGCATAAGGTAATTTATCATAGTTTGAGAGAGAGAGAATAAATACAGGAGTGGCTAAAACAGCGTCCCTTCCCTTTGAATGACAAGATAAGGGATAATCGGTCCCTCTTCTTTCTTTAGTTCTCCAATCCCCCTCTCCTCTCTGAGAGAGAGAGTTACGAGTAAATTGTATAATAAATGTATTCAGCAGTGCATAAGGTAATTTATTGTAGTTTGAGAGAGAGAGAGATACAAGTAAACTGTATAATAAATGTATCCTTTTCGGCAGTGCGTAAGGTAATTTATCGTAGTTTGAGAGAGAGAGCGAGAGAGGGGGGGACTGCTGACTCAATGCAAATTATTTCATAAGCATTTCAAGTTATCATTGATGCAAGAATGTGGAAATGGCAGGAGGATAAAACCCCATAATTATGTACTGTAGTGAAATAACATGAGTGGTTGTTCGAAGCACAGAGAGAGAGAGAGAGACAGAGACAGAGACATAGAGAGTTATGAGTAAACTGTATAATAAATGTATGCTTTTTCAGCAGTGGGTAAGGTAATTTATCATAGTTTGAGAGAGAAAGAGAGAGAGAGAGGGTTGATGATACAGTAATTACCAACCCTTGCCCAAGGCTATGGTACAAAATACAGGCTGCCACCGGACACTGCCCTTTCACCTCATTCACCACGGGTGGTGGGTTGCTTGTGCCACTAGCTGTTCATCTTCTGGCCATTTTATCTCACCACCACGTGACTTTATGTGGTCATATACAGTATATATATATTGCTGGATGCGCGTGGACATTTTCAAGATGATGTGTGTTTCATTCAGTTTTGTTAGACTCGAAATTTTGGCCAAGTCGTTGTTTGGCGGCAGGTATGTAAGAAACCCATCATCGCTCTCCACGGGTTAATGAAATTCCGGCAACCCATTCTTAGCACCAGCCTGGATTCAAACTTTTCTAGACATTTAACTTGCTTGTGGCTCATTCAGAAACTTATATGTGTAGTTTTTCAGTGAAATTATTTATGTTAGGAACAGTTTGGGGAAAAAAATAAGTTCCAGTTTGCATTATGGGATTGACTTTGCCATTTTACCATTTCATGATTACCTAACTCTTGCCAAGCTGCAGACCACAAATGAGGCACAATGAAGGTCTGCACAGGCCAAGCTGCAAGTCTCATATGAGGTACAATTTATATTGGTTATAAAGCAGTGACTTAAGGGAGGTAAACTACCTAACAAAGAATCAGTGTGACAGGGGTTACTGCCATTGCTTGTCTAGATTTTATATTTATCTTTTTCTCAAGGAATGAATTTGTTTGAAGTTAAGAAGTTAACCAAACCTAATGGAACATAAACTACACATGAAAATCACATCCTTCTTTTTTCAGTTGTGGCAGGACTGTGTTCTAAGTTTCCAGAATCATCAGATTATAAAAGGTACATAATGAGGGTGTCAGTCAGGATGAACATAGTAATTATGCCATAATTACTCAGACAAATTGAATGAAAATCTTATTATGATTCTGTCTTTTGCACAGGGTGATCTTGTTCGCCAGCTGAAGGCTGATGGAGCCCCAGAAATTGATATAAAGAGAGAAGTCCAAGAACTAAAGAATCGTAAAAAGGTAAAAATGCAGAATTTCTTTTTCTTCTTTATATTGTAATTCTTTGTGATGGTAGCATGTACAGTCTAGGGTTATGACTAAAAAACTTTTTTCAAAACTTTCATTTCCTGATGTTGCATTTGATGAACTTTTACCCATAGAT
Organism: Birgus latro; assembly: GCA_018397915.1. Lineage (NCBI taxonomy): Eukaryota > Metazoa > Arthropoda > Malacostraca > Decapoda > Coenobitidae > Birgus > Birgus latro. The sequence goes on from JAGKTI010032670.1 coordinate 2,981, forward strand.
CACTTTTATGAAGTTCATTTCATTGGATCATGAAAAAACTTCCCGCACCTGGCACCACATCACTTTTAAAAATACATGAGAATACAAAATACTATTTACAAAATAACGTAACAAGAAAAGAATTAACAAGTATCAAGAAATAACAAGGAAATATATACGAATGAATATTGCTAAAATATATTATTAAACAATAATTAAAAGAAATAAAAAAAAAAAGGTAAAATAGATAAAATTGTTTGATGAGTGGCCCTTTAGTGTTAAATCTGTGAACTCATTTCTATTGTTTACATTATAAGTGGGTCACACTGACATTAACAGTGCACTGCATATTATTTGTAAGGGATCTCAATATTAGTTGTACTGTAATTGCTATTGTTGTTTTGTATTATTAAATTGTTGAATTTTAAAAGGACTGCATTTGTCGTCCATTGCAGCCAGACTGCTTTAGGACTTGCAACAAGCAGCTTAACCAAACCGATTTAATGTTTAAAACTGTGTAAATGTATACTGTATAGTTGTTCAAATCACATCATTCATACAATATTGCTTTCTTTGCAGTATTGCTGTGGAAAATTTGCTGTTGAGTGCTGCTTTTTGGAAATATGTCCTTGCAAAGTAAAATGTCAAAATCAGCAGTGGAACAGTATGATGATTTGCAAAATGCATATATGGGAACAGAAGTGATACCAGAGTATGAGAACCTTGGCTGGAGAGATGATTTTAAATTCCTTTTTGAGCTTTGTGAAGCATACAAGTTTTACAAAACGGAGGAAAAATAGCCTCACATCAAATGGCACAAGCTGCCATCACTTCACAGTGCCAGGTGGAACTCACGAGGAATTTTTGCACTTATTGCATTGTTCCTTCTTCCTAATTGGCGAGAACAGCTGGGGGTTACTTGCGATTTCATTGCAACTACATGGTCGCGGGCCTGGTTTTCTAACCAACACTATTCAGAGACTGATTATGAAGACCTGTTGTCAGCAATATCCAAAGTTAAGTGTCCCAAAGCTGTGAAATGCTTCTCTACTCACTGGAAAAAGGAACCATCAGTGCTTGATGTGCCTTGCTCCAACATAGTAGCTGAGAGAGCTGTAAAGTTGATGGAGGAGGTTCGTTCTACTTGCAAAACAGACAAATATCTTAACAGCAAATTTATTAACACTAATACACAAATCTGAAAAAAAAAACTATTAAAAACACTACAAATGCTATATGTACTCATTTTCATGTATTCCTCATGTGTATTGTATGTAAAACTGACATATTATAATAAAGAGTGTTTGAGGAGCTAGGTGTTTTAATGTGAAATATGAAACTGTCTTAGGTGTGGGAGGTTTTTTCAAGGTCTGGCAAAATCAAAGTCATTTTTGTGAGTTTTAGGTAAAAGTTCATCGTTTAGAACCCCAGGCTAATAAATTTGAGATTTGTCATAACCCTAATGTACACCCACTAAAATAATTATCGGCACCCCTTGCTTTGATACCCTTTGCAATGTCACTGGCATAGAAGCTGCGAATACAAGTTAAGGGTTGGCACACCTGATCCTCCCCACCTCCCTCTCAGTCACTCTGCCCCTCCTTCCCCCGAACTCTCTCTCTCTCTCTCTCTCTCACCTGATCCTCCCCGCCTCCCTCTCAGTCTCTCTGCCCCTCCTTCCCCCGAACTCTCTCTCTCTCTCTCTCTCTCTCCAGATATAGTATAACTCCCATAGCTTCATGTGTATAGCAAACTCATAGCAATAGACATAGTGCTCGAAGGAAGGTCTCAAATCTGAGATATAGTATAACTCCCATAGCTTCATGTGTATAGCAAACTCATAGCACTAGACATAGTGCTCAAAGAAAGGTCTTAAATCTTTATCCACTAGTTATTTGTTTTCGTTTTCATTTTAGTTTTTTAAGACTCCAGCGTGCTTGCATTCATCGGCCTTTGTCACCTAATGGTGGCTGTACATGCTGGTCAATCTCTGGCATCTTCTCTATTTAGTCCCTTAACCCTCTGGTCACACTCAGTTACCTCGTCCCACGTCTTTTTTGGTCTTCCTCTCACTACCCTGCCCTCAGCATTAACATTTCTCGTTTTCTGCACTCAGTTATCATCCCCCATCCTCTCCACATGTCCAGACCATCTCAATCTACCTCTCCTTATCACAACACCAATACACTCCAGTCCCATCCTACCTCTCAACTCTTCCATTGTAAACCTAGCCCCCCAGGCCTTGTACTTAAGGACGTACTGCACATCCATCTAACCATTGCCATTTCTGTATGTTTGAGCCTGTGAATGTTCTCTTCCTTTACTGCCCACGCCTCACAACCATATAACATTACACTCCTAACACGTGCTGCATACAAAGATCTCTTAGCACAGAGGGAGAACTCTCTTCATGTCAGCAGAGGCAACAGCTCCCTGAATTTCACCAACCACTCCTCACTCTAGCCAAAGAGCTAGCAAGCACATAACAGCTCCCCCAAATAACAAAACTCATCCACACACTCAAGAGACTCACCAGCACGCTTGACAGTACCACCTGCTCTCCTCGATACACCGCACACATGAAATCAGAATTGTCTCGCAGTCCTCCTCTAATACCGCTATATCTCTTATGCTCCCACTGATCACAAACACTGCACAAGATGGAATTTCTTCCCACACCCTTGTGACAAATCACACATGGCCACTCTCCCTCTCCTGTGATTGTACCGCCACCAACCCTAGATACCATCACTTTTGTTTTATCTGTACGGCGTCATAAAAGCAATGGCTACCTGATTTTTTTTTTTTTTTTTTATGACGCCGTGGTGCAGTGGTATCAGTACCTGACATCTATGCAAGAGGTCCTGGGTTCGATTCCTAGTTGAGGAGCGTATAAGTATATTTGTACACACGCGTTTAATGTGTGTTTCTCTAACATCTTAAGACGCTCGTGTTGTGTTTGGGATAGATTAAAACTGCTCTCCCATTTATCCGAGCTGCGTCGGGCAGCGGTTTAATACTGATGTGCTGTGACTGAAAGAATTCCTTCCATCATGGATTTACCTGGTTTCCTAAAAAAATTCAGGTAGCCGTTGCTTTTATGACGCCGTGGTGCAGTGGTATCAGTACCTGACTTCTATGCAAGAGGTCCTGGGTTCGATTCCCACTCGAGGAGCGTATAAATATATTTGTACACACACGTTTAATGTGTGTTTCTCTAGCATCTTAAGATGCTCGTGTTGTGTCTGGGATAGATTAAAACCGCTCTGCCATTCACCCGAGCTGCGTCGGGCAGCGGTTTAATCCCGATGTGCTGTGACTGAAAGAATTCCTTCTATCATGGATTTACCTGGTTTCCTAAAAAAAATCAGGTAGCCGTACCTTTAATGATGCTGTGGTGCAGTGGTATCAGTACCTGACTTCTATGTAAGAGGTCCTGGGTTCGATTCCCAGTCGAGGAGCGTATAAGTATATTTGTACACACACGTTTAATGTGTGTTTCTCTAACATCGTAACCCTTTCGCGCACGGTAAGTTTTATTAAGTTTCATGGCTCATGATTTTACTCCCCCACGCGCTCCGCTGGCAGTCCGTGGTATGCAAATTTCATGTATTCTTGCCTCATTTTCACCACCCAAACCTCAAAATGTTGCCCTGAAACTCACATCATCATATTCGCCGATGTTTGTTCTAGCTCATAAGCCAACAGAAAAACCAGAAAAATATGAATAAAAGTACACAAGGCCGCCATGAATAAACATTTTGGAACGTTGATCTCACTTCCCAACATCGTCGTTCGAGTGTTTTCCATCATACAGAAAAATGTTATTATATGTTTTGATGGAGAATTTCATTGGCTTTCTAATGAGGTATGTCCGGTTGTGATGCGATTTGTAGTTTTCGGGAAAATAGCCAAAAACTAAAAGCCATTTTTGTAAAAAAAATAATTTTTGTTCAGGGAGGTATACTGCAGAAGTTTTCTTGCACACCTCATGTTTTTATTACATAATCTTATGTAGAATTTCATAAGCTTTCTCCTGATACCTTTTTGTTTTGATACGCTTCTTAGTTTCTGAGTAAATCGCAAAAAACTACAGGGTACTCGCGGCCGCGGTGCACTTTCGTCATACGCGCACAATAACCGCCTACGTAACAACAACTTTTCATTAGAGAAATTACATAGTTATGTCCTGTACATATGTAGAATTCACTGATCTTTATCATGGTTCTTACAGGAAATCGATACGTTCAATAATTTTGGAGTAAATGGACAACAAAGATAGAAAACTCTTCCTCGCCCGCAAGCGAGATAAAAACGCTCAATTTCCCTGCCTCACGAATACTTACATATTTTCTCTCGTTACGTTTTATTATTATTAGTTTTTACTCAAATTATACACGAGAAATATCATAAGCTCTTTGATAGTGCTCTCAGTAACTCGACATTTCCACTAGTCTTTTTGCTAAAGCTGAACTTTCTTCCATCTCATATGTGTATATGTAAAAAACAATACTTTTTGTGAAAAAAAATATAGAAATGTATAAACAGGTCAATGTACAAATCAACAAAATATGGATAACTCACTTGCTCCAGAGGTGTTGAGCTGCTGGCAGGAACTTGAAGGAATTGAAGATGAGTTAGGTAGTGTGTGAGTTTTGTGTGTGTTCATGGGTGTGTGAGTGAGTGTGTGTGTGTGTGTGTGTGTGTGTGTGTGTGTGTGTGTGTGTGTGTGTGTGTTTGTGTCTGTGTGGCGTATTCTCTGTTCCTTGCACCACGTTTGCCTAACACATGCGATGCACACAGTAGATTTCTCCATGAACATTTGCTGCACGACATACATATATAATGTCATATATGTGTCGCTGTGTGGCGTATTTTCTTCTCTCTGACCATTACGTAACTTTCCGCTGTCAGTCAATACATGCAATATTTCTCGGTGAACACTCGCTGCACTATTTTATATGTATATTTCACACTGAACCATATGCAATATAAAACACTATCACATGATTCCATCCCAGCCTCTTCTGTTATTCCCTTCCCTACTGTATGGCGTAAGAGACCGCCTGTTCCCTTAGCAACTAATCCATATGTCTATGTTATCTTTATGGCATAACATAATGCCTACTATGGTAGGTCAGTTGTTTCACTAATCCAGGCACTATATGTTTCACAGATATAAGTACAGTAAGGTTCCGGGTTAAGTCGATATCGACTTACGTCAAATCGAGGTTACGTTAGTCGGTTCACGAGAGGAAATTTTAGAATATAAGAAAATAAAGAAAAAATACGTAAAGCTCGGTTTTTAAAGTGTTGCTGTTTACCGCAAGATGTCTCTGGTGTTTTTCCGCCTCACGCGTGACTATCGACAAACCAACACTCGCTCTCAGTCTCGCTGCTACCACTGTACCACGTTTAATTTTCTTGTGTTTGTTTTTCGCCTGATTCCACGATGCCTAAGAGACAGCTTCCTAGTGACCATAATGACTCCAAGAAATGCAAGACCATCACATTACGTGAAAAAGTTGATATTATTAAGCGTAATGAGAAAGGAGAAAAAGCATCAGTGATCGAGCGTGCACTGGGGATGAGCCGTACTACGGTAGCTACCATCATCAAAGACAAGGAACGTATCTTGACTCACGTTAAAGGTGCAGCTCCTATGCAATCAACTGTGATTACCAAGCAAAGATCGGGACTGTTGATTGAGATGGAATGTTTGCTAATGCTGTGGATTGAGGACAATAATCAACGGTGCATGCCTCTGAGTGAACAGTTAATCTGTGAGAAAGGATGCACACTCTACCAAGACCTCAAGAAAAAAAAATGTGAGGAAAGTGAGACTAACTAGACATTTGTGGCATCAAAAGGTTGGTTTACTCGATTCAGGGCTCGAGCAAACCTAACCAACAGAAGAATTTTTGGAGAAGCAGCCAGCGCAGATGACGAAGCAGCAAAAACATTTGTTAAAGAGTTGGAGGAGTTGATTGAGAAGGAAGGCTACATTCCAGAACTTATTTTTAATGTTGATGAAATGGGACTAAACTGGAAATGAATGCCTAACAGAACCTACATTGCTAAAGAAGATAAAAAGCATGCCAGGGCACAAAGCATCCAAAGAACGCCTAACATTACTTTTGGGGGGAAACTGTGCTGGCGATTTCAAGCTTAAACCGCTACTCATATACCACTCAGAAAATCCGAGAGCTCTTAAGGGGGATCCTTAAAGCAAGCCTACCAGTTTATTGGAGAAGTCATGTAAAGGCCTGGATGACGAGTGCAATTTTCATTGACTGGTTTTCAAAGTGTTTCGTGCCAGAAGTTGAATGGTATTGTGCTATGAATAACCTGCCATTCAATGCTCTTCTCATAGTTGATAATGCTCCTTGTCATCCTTCGAACTTGACAGAGTTGCACCCTAATGTGAAAGTTGTGTTTATGCCACCAAACACAACATCAATCCTACAACCCATGGACCAAGGTGTAATAAGGGCATTCAAGGCGTACTACCTGAGAAAAACATTCAGACAGGCAATACGAACAACAGAAAATGGTAAAGTAACGCTCAAAGAATTCTGGAAAGATTTCAACATCTATAAAGCAGTTAAAAATGTTGGAGAATGTTGGGCTGAAGTGACTGCGACAAATATGCACAGAGTGTGGAAAAAAGTGTGCCCTTACCTCATAAATGACTTTAAAGGATTTGATGAAGACAGTATAAATGAAGTCAAATGCAACTGTGTGAAAATTGGAAATGATTTAAATCTGGACATAGAGGAGAGTGATGTAAATGAACTTATTGATTCACATGATCAAGAGTTGAGTAATGAGGACTTACTAGACCTTGGAAAACAAATGGAAAATGATGAAAAGAGTGATGAAGCAGAACCGCTAAGACAGTTTAAGATCAAGGAAATGGCAAATGCTTTTGACTTCCTTGAAAAAGCAATGGCTGCATTTGAAGATCAGGACCCAAATGCAGAGAGGTTTGCCAAAGTGTACAGGGGAATGGAGGATGTAGTGTCCTGTTATCGTCAAATCTATGACGAAAAGAAATATGCCACCAAGCAGTCTTCAATTCTCCAGTTTTTCAAGAGAACTGAACACTGAGCCACAACCTCACCACCAGCTTCAACTTCATCCTCATCTTCAACTCCCGACACCCCATCTTCAGCCCCAGACTTCCCCGCTTCAGCCCCGGACTCCCCTGCTTCAGCCCCGGACTCCCCTGCTTCAGCCCTGGCAGTGCCCTCCACATCGCAACCCCAGTAACGAGTCAAGTTGATGTTGTCAGAAGGTATGTGTTAGTGACATACAGTATGCATCTTTATTACAGTACCATACAGTAATCGGTAATTTTATCACTGAAATAATTTTGTCCGTGTGAGGGAAAAAAAAGCCATCATATTGATGTTAGAAATTCTTACATTATCGTGCTGGTAATGATGTTGGTATTTCATATTTTATGGCAGTATTTTATGGTAAACTTTATTGTATGATGAAGTATGATAAGTGTTTGAATTTAGGAGTAAAATGTGTGTTGGCAGTGTGCACGTGTGTACGGACGGGAGAGTGAGGGAGCGGCAGCCTGACTCAGTTGTGGGTGAGGCAGGTGCGGCATAACTCGGTTGCCATGATGATGAGAAGTGCCGTTACTGTAGCGAGTGAGCTACTGTGACGAAGACTCGTAGCAAGTATAACTTATATTTTATTCAATAAATATCATCAGTTCAAAAGACTGTGTTTCTTATACAAACCTGTTATAAGATTATTACATGTATAGTATGCGATGTATGGTTGAAAAATCTGTAAAACTCGACTTACGTTCAAAATCGGCTTACGTCATGTCTCAGGAACGGAACTGTGACGAAACCCGGGACCTTACTGTAATGTCTTCACTATAAGGGTAAAATACATCATTTTACGGGCAGGGTGAGTGGAAACCCTGCTATAACAAACCAGACTCTGCCTCTAGGCCTAACAGCTGATAATTGGCCCCAATGCTTTACAAACAATATATCTATGTTCAATAGACACAATCACTTCACAGTATAGTAAAAAACACTGTTCAGTCACAATATTTCAATAATGGCTTCAGAATCGGGTGGGAGGGGGAAAATGGCAGATTTAAAGGGACAACACAACACAGCACGACCATGTTGTCTGGCTGCTATTGGAGCACTGAGATTCTATCACTACGTACAGGCACATAGGAGTCATTGCAGTGTTGCCAAAGTCTTACCTCGGGAGAAACACGTGGCTGCTAGAATGCTACAAAATTTGACTCAGATTGACCAAAAACTTATTTTTTGGTTAATTTTATTTCGCGTTTTCACGCGATTTGCGGTCCTGTGCTTTGGCACACCACACCACATGAACGCAAATCGCGGTACCGTGCGCGAAAGGGTTAAGACGCTTGTGTTGTGTCTGGGATAGAATAAAACTACTCTGCCATTCACATGAGCTGCGTCGGGCAGCGGTTTAATTGTGATGTGCTGTGACTGAAAGAATTCCTTCAGTCATGGATTTACGTAGTTTCCTAAAAAAAAAAAAAAAAATCAGGTAGCCCTAGCTTTTATGACGCCGTGGTGCAGTGGTATCAGTACCTGACTTCTATGCAAGAGATCCTGGGTTCGATTCCCAGTTGAGGAGCGTATAAGTATATTTGTACACACACATTTAATGTGTGTTTCTCTAACATCTTAAGACGCTCGTGTTGTGTCTCGTTTTCGTTTTCGTTTTTGAAGGCTCCAACATGCTTGCATGTGTCGGCCTTGGTCACCTAATGGCGGCTCTCCACGCTGCTCGATCTCTGGCAGCCTCCCTATTCAGTCCCTTAACCCTTAAGTCACATTTAATGACCTCGTCCCATGTCTTTCTCGGTCTACCCCT
>JAGKTI010032671.1:0-11851 GCA_018397915.1 Birgus latro
TTCCACACACCTGCCTCCCCTTATCTGTTCCACACACCTGCCTCCCCACCTCCTACACATGCCTAATCCCCCAGTCCATGCACAGGTACATCTTTGATGTGTGCAGTGATGTGTTGGTGTACCTGGTGGCATGGATTGTACTGGCGCAGGGAGACAACACTGGTCGGAGGGCAGTTGACCCAGGTGATGCTGGCAGTTTTAAGGTCAGCAGGAAATCTTATTATATTGTTTGTGTTGTTATTATTACACTCATACCATTTATTTACACATATTGAGATTTATTCATAGATCTTACAGTTATTTTGTTGATAATGATATTATTTATGTTATTACAGAATTTTACCTATCATCATTGCTATTGTAGTTGCTTACTGTATCTTTTATCATTGTATTTATGTATACATGTACTTTACTGAGGTAGTTGGTATTACATGCCAGACATGGGCTTGCATCTTTACCATGCACAGTCAGGCTTTGTTGTATGAGTCATGAAAGGAAGCTAATCAGTATGGATAGAGGATCGCCACTTTCTGACACTGGAGAAATGGTCCACCCCAACTCTTCGCTTCACAGTGGGCATAGTTGTGATAAATTGTTTTGGGAACAAGGCAGCTTTCCAAGCAGAGGGAGATACTTTAACAGGTATTATGGTATTTGGTGTTTTGCTGAGCATGGCCTCAGTCTCAGCAGTATTTTTGTTGTTTAATTGGAAGTCAGCCTGGATTACATTATCTTTTATAGCATTTAACTACACAGCCACTAAAGTACACACTCAACTCTACAGTACTTGAAAAGATTTTTTTTTATCCCATATTGGGTGTTTTACATAAGTCTGTGATTATTTGTGACCAATGAACAGTACCACAGAGTGTTATGGGAGAGTTTGACATACAAGGTCTGCTCAGAAAGTGTCCAACCTTAGACTCTTAAAAAAATAATAGCTAACCTGTTGAGCTAGGACACTAATTCCTATCAAACAGGCCTCATCTGACTTGACACACATAAGCCAGCATTCTTTCCACTGCCTGAAACATTTTTCAAAGCCGGTTTCGGTATCTCCTGCAGGTGCTTCATCGCATTCGTCATGATCTTTTCTCTTGGATGAACATTGTCCAAGACATGTTGCAGCAGACAAATCATGATCCAGAGTTTCTGAAGATTGTTATTGCTGGAATTGGGACTTGGGTGTGTGGGTGTGACCCAGAAACCAAAGCACAGTCATCCCAGTGGAAGCATCCAGGGTTGCCATGGCCAAAAAAAGCACAACAGGTCTGCAGCAAGGTGTAATGCATTCGCATGTTGACAGTTTTTTTTTCAACTACCATGGTGTTTCGTATCATGAATATTTACCTGGTCAGACTATCAATACATTACTACCTCAGCATTATCCATTGTCTTTGTGACGCAGTTCAGTTGAAGAGACCAGACCTTTGGAAAATGGCAAGTTGGAAGCTGCACCATGACAACACCCATGCTAATTCTTCTCAGTTGATTCAGGAATTTTTGGCCAAGCACAACATCCCGCAAATTGGGTAAGCTACCTACTCACCAAACATGGCTCCGAGTGACTTTTGGTTATTCCCCAACCCAAAACTCTGCTGAAGGGTTCCCAATTTGAGATGAGACAAGAGATCGTGACGAATGTGATGAAGAAACCTGCAGGAGGTACAGAAAATTGACCTTGAAAAATATTTCAGGCAGTGGAAAGAACAATATGCTTCATGTGTCAAGTCAGAAGGGGCCTACGTTGAGGGGGATTAGTGTCCTAGGTTAGCTGTTTATTTTTCTAGAGCTTAAGTTTGGATACTTTCTGAACAGACTTCATAGAAGGAAGTCATCATGTGATCTTATGCCATTCATGTCAGTAAGAACATTTAGAAAACATTGCTTACTCCGTGAGTGAGAAGTAAGATGCAGTTCGTTGGAACAGCTGTTACAGTACTATTTATGTTTACTGTACCCATTAGGGTGTAGGTCAGTATCCCATGTTATGTTACAAACTGCAGCACTGGTAGTTGTACCTTGAACCCCTACACCTTGAAAGAGAAGATGGTGTAAGACTGGCTGATGGTATTTTTAACCTTTCATGATAAGCATGAAATTAGTTTATGAAGATGTTAATGGTGATGATGCATTCACTGGTTCCATCACCAGGTCATCACTGTAACTGTGTTGATTGTGGGGGTCTTCTTCACTGTCATTTTCCATGCCCTCACGCCGGAGCCAATAAACGGAGGAGGAAGGAGGCAACGAGCAGAGTATCAACAAGTGGGGGAGGACGGGGAGCAACAAACTGAGATAGAAGGAGAGACCAGGCCCAGGATACAAATGGAGTGGAGAGACTGGTTGTATGAGAGGCAGTTCTATCAGGTGATATTGCAGTGCATTTGTTCTCTACCTGTTAAAGATCCTTCAGTTAAGTTGATGGCCAAGTGTAGTCAGAATAGCAGGTTGATTTTATTAGTAGCCTAGGAGACACATTCCTCCCACATAACGTAGGCTCATGCAACCACAACTTGGTATATAGCTGTGAATGATCCAGTTCTTTCAGGTAAAAACAGATTAAAAAATATTAGACCTTAATTTATCATTACAGTACCAGAAAGTATGTTTGGTGCTTTTTTCAAAACATCCTTTTATATTTAATTCTTGCTTTTACTCAATCCAGCATACAGATGGAACGGAGGTTGGTTATATGATAGGCAGTTATATTTGATTAAATCAGTTGCCCGTAATTCAGTGTTTTTGTACCAGGACCTTTTTTCTTTCTCAAAATGCCTCATTCATTAACTAGTTACTGTCCCCAGACCCAGGATACATAAAGATTTTTATTAATTTTTAAATAACAGAACAGAAGAAGGAAAAACAAATGAATAAGAGAAAAATAATCCATACATCAGATTACTGGTGTTCTGCATTCATAAAAAATCTGTAACAGTTGGACTTGAACAGCTGTAGGTTGAAGTTTAGGGGGAAACAACTCTGTGGAGGTTAGTTCCAAAGAGATGCAGTTTGGGGAGCAAAAGATTTGTGATTGGCGGAAGTTCTACAATATGGCAGTGTGACAGTCCAGTCATAAACGCCACCAGATGACCGTGTAACACAGGGAAGGCATGGAGAGGTGGCACAGTGGATGCAGCTTCGTCTGAGCATTTGCCATAAAAGTATCTGTAAAATAATGCAAGGTATGCAACTTTCCTTCTTACCAGTAGAGAAAATAGTTTATTTGTAATAGCAGGGTTATTGATAATCCTAGCAGCTTTGTTCTGAATTTTGTATAGTTGCTTTAGTGCAACCTCCCCACATCCACTCCACAAGGGTGAGCAATATTCCAGCTGAGAGTGCACATGACTTATGAACTGTAGCCAACTGCTCATCAGTGAAGAAGCTACGAACTCCATACAATAATCCAAGTTTCTTTGAGGCGGTTTTAACAAGTGATCTGACATGAGAGGTCCAGCTGAGGTCATTGTTAACCCGTCACGTCCCGACTGATTTCCTACCTCCGATGCCCCCCAGTCCCGAGCATTTTCGGAATTTATTTATTTTTGCTCAAACCTTCGCTTTTGGTAAGAAACATCGAAAATTCACAGAGAAATTGCCCTCCTGACCTTATAAATGTTGCTACAGGTGATGAGTCAGCCTTACCTTTCGTTCTCTCTCACAGTATCTGGCCTCAAAGAAAACAAACTATGGGAGGGTAAACTACTGTAATTCAGACCACTTTGAATTACGTATTTATTTATTTATTTGTTACGAATTTATGTGTAGTACAAGACTGTATTGGTTTTCACACAATTATATAGGCAATAGAAGCATTGTTCAGTCACCAAACACATCCACATATGGCACCTTTCTTTACGACATTACCACCTCATCACTTCTGTTTGTTTCTTGCTCTAGCCTATTTATTTCTTTATCCTCCACCTCAGGAATCACTTTCACCGTGAATTTCGTCATTGGAGAGACCGTGGGGCAACATTTCTTTATTGGCCAGGTCACTACTAACATGAATTGCCGAGTGTGGGGGGGGAGGGGGGAGGGGGGTCAAGTGGGGCCAGGGAGTATCTCCACTTGACAGCAGATAGAGGAAGGTCTCCCACATATGCCTACCAAAAATCACCCATGAAACTTGAAAATTGTGCAAATTCTGAACCTTGCAATTGCGTGGTGTACCCGTACGTCGATAGGTCTAGCTGTGACAAAACGTTGCGACGTACCCATACGTCGATGGGACGCCTCGGGTTAAGTGAAACACCGAGAATTTCCATATTTTTGGAGATGGGAATTTTAGTCGCATTAAAGGTAATACTTTACAGGAGGAATCTGGCAATATCTATTTACTAGTAAACTGTATATACAGGTATTTGGTTTTACTAGCATTAAATGAGAGAAAGTTATTTTGTCTCCATTCAGTGATCCTAGATGAGTCTTGATTAATGGAGATGGCTGTACTGAGTTGTGAGTTAGAGATATTAGACTTTGTGAATGGGTGTTTAAGTATGCATGAACTGTGAAGTGTTGTCATCTTCATATGAGTGGATGGGATTATGGGTGACAGATAAGAGATCATTAATATGAATTAGGAATAGGGTTGGATCCAGAACTGATTCTTGTGGCACGCCGGTGTTACTCGAGTGGAAATTGGAATACACATCATCTACTTTTATCTTTCTGTCGCTGAGATATGAGGAAATCAGAGGAACAATAGACATTAGTCCATAGCAAGGGAGTTTGGATAGCAAGGAATGGTGCCACACTCTGTCAAAAGCTTTAGAAATATCAATGGCTACTGCATGAGTTTCTCCAGGTTGATCAACTGATTGATGAATGGTGTGAGTCAGGAGATTAAGTATATCAATGGTGGATCTTTTGTGGCGAAAACCATAATTAAGTTATTGGATTCAAGACTTTTAACAATGTGTTTATTCATTAAGATTTCAAATCCTTTACCAAGAGAAGATGTGATAGCTGTTGGTCTGTAATAAGAGGGGTCTGAGGAACTTCCTTTCTTTGGAATTAGGTGGATATTGGCTACTTTCCAAGAATGAAGAAGTACATATGCATAGTCTGAATAATTTGGCTACAATAGAAGCAAGTTCTGGGGGGCACTTTTTCAAAACATATGGAGGAATACCATCTGGGCCTGGAGCTTTGTTGGTTGGTAAATTATCTAGGATGGATTTTTTTTTTTTTTTTTTTTTAGATAACAGAACAGAGGAAGGATGGAGTTTACGTATCTAGTCTGCATTTTAAGTGGAGCAGTTTCAGGAGACTCAAGTTCTAGTGCTGGGACATTCTGGCTGACTTCGTCTAACATAGAATTTCTGGCTAACGTACTGGTAAGGATATTCGCTTTACCACATGGGTCATTTGTAATGTTACCGTCTGAGGTTTTTAGTGGGGGAGTAGGTGATGACTTGTTAAAGTTATAATTGAAAGAACTGAGAGGTGACTAGAACATTCTATTTTCACTGGGATTGTTTAGTAGTTTGGATGCTTGGTTGTGAAGAAAGTTTGACTTAGCAAGATTTATTACTGCTTTTGCATGGTTTCTAGCAATTTTGAATTGACTGAGTGATTCAGAAGTTTCTTATGTTAAGTGAGAGTCATATGCTAATGACTTTTGGGCCATTGCTCTGGCACATTTGCTTTCAAACCATTTTGGGGAGTCTGATCTTTTAGTGAACTATTGACATGGTATGAACAATTCCATACCAATTTGTATCAAGTCATTAATGTTGGACTGGGTAGAATTGATGTCACTAGAGAAGAAAGACTGCCATGGAATGTCAACAAGATAATTTCTGAATCCATCCCAGTCTGCCCTATCAAAGTGCCAAATGGTTACCCTGACAGGTTCAGAACAGGGAGGGATGGGGGAATTGACTAATGAGGCTTTGAAGAGATTATGGTCGGAGGATCCAAGTGGTGACAGTACTTCAATCCTGTATTGATGTAGATTATTTGTCAGGAATAGGTCCAAGAGATAGGCGTTATGGTCAGGATTATCTGGTATTCTGGTTGGTTGCCTTACCAACTGCGTGAGATTAAGATTCTGCAAACAGCTTGCATTCTAGACCAGTATTGTCAGTCCTGGCAGAATGTGATAACCATTCTACATTATGTATGTTAAAATCACTCAAAACAGTAATTTCAGTGCAAAGGGTGAGGTTAAGGTTAGTCAACTGTGAGGATATCGAGTCAAATATACTGGGTTCTGAAGAAGCACTGGGGGAGCGGTAGACTAAACGGATATAATTGGTAATATTGTTTAGTATTTAGTCCAGTATTTACTCAACATTAAATTTCTGCCCACGTTGAGACTGGATGAGTCAAAATACCCACTAGGCATAATTTACAGTCTGAACAAACTATGTATTAAGAACCAAACTTAATAATATAGGGCCACTGAATTGACGGGTTGCCATCATATGCCATCCGTGATATTTTAATTTCCATTTACAATAAATATAAACAATTCACACTGTTATATATATGTATTCTATTTTTATTATTTATATTACAGTATATGACATTACAGTACTATGATTCACAGTTTCACATAACAGTGTAGGTATTTAACAAAGAAAAATATGCTTTTTAAACAGCGTGGGGAATGTGTTTGTCCAAATCGAGGAGCCATCTAGCGGAATACAGTACATCCTTCAACTTTGCGAATTTTAACTTTGTGATTGCTCCCTACGTGTCAGTAAGTTGGTTGGTGGGGGGTTAGTGCCCCTCCCTGTAAAACAAATAACTCAAAGTCAAATGGCCTCCCCTTTTTTGGATTATGGCGTCTGGCAATAGATAGATAGATTCACCAAAATTGCGTGGTAGTTCCAAAAGTCATGTATTTTTTAACATTTATGAACTTTATGAGCGATCACACACTTTGTGAGGTCGAGTGGTGGGAGAGTCATCTTCCCGTGCTATTTTGCCATGCGGAGTAGTGACATCATGGTTCACTGGGCGTACTGCGCCTCCTAGTTCAGTGGTCTGCCGCCCCGCCACGTTTGTTTGCACCTGCTTCCAACCAAGGTCACTGACCCTCACAATTTCGTGGTGCTCCTCGCAATATCCCAGCAGTCTAACCTTGCACGAGTGTTATCATGGTGCCAACTGGTAAGAAGAACAAGAAAATAAGTTTGGAGACCAAATTGAAAATGATTGAAAGGAAAAAAGCAGGTAAAGGTAACTCTGCTATTGGTCAGGAGTTTGGTGTTGGTGAATCGACAGTGGGAATGATTTGAAAGAACAGTGAACAAATCAAGCAAGCAGCAAAGAACTATGGAGGTGCTCAGTTTGATGGTAGAATGCAGGTGGCCAACAAAGAAGTGCTAATAAAAATGGAAAGATATCTTGCTCACTACATTCAAAGAAAGGAAAAGGAAAGAGTTGCATTAGATGGGCACCATATAAGGGAGCAGGCAAAGATATTCTATCACACGTGCCTTAAAAAAGCCATTAATCCTCCAACAAAACCTTTCAAGGCATCGAGTGGGTGGCTATGCCAGTTCCTCAAAAGAAAGGGGTTTAAACATATCAGGTTCAGTGGCAGGCAAGGCAGTGCTGAATACGAAGCAGCCAACTCCTTTCCCAATGTTTTGAGGGGCATAATAGAGGAGGAAGGGTACACAAAGGACCAAATTTTTAACTTAGACGAAACAGGCATGAATTGGAAGGCCATGCCAAGGTCATCCTACATTGCTAAACACCAAAAACAAGCAAGAGGGAAAAACTAGACAAGTCGCAGTTTACAGTCATATTGACCTTAAATTTATCAGGCACCTACAAAATGAAACCTATGATCATTCACACGGCAAGGCATCCTAGGTGCTGTAATAATATAAGGAGCATGGAAAGCATCTCTGATTTTTATTGGTGCCAGTCTGATAATGGTTGGATGACTTCCAGCATCATAAAGGAATGGCTTCTGAACCATTTTGTGCCCAATGCTCGTCTCATGTACCATCAGAAGGGGCTTCCCTTCAAACTGTGCCTTCTGATGGACAATGCCCCTTGCCATCCACACTATCTCGCAGATGTTCACCCCGATGTGAAAATAATTTTCCTGCCCCCAAACACCACCTCTCTCGTGCAACCCCTTGATCAGGAGATCATAGCAAACATGAAAAACTTCTACTACACCAAACTTTTTAACTACCTCAGAGAAAAAAACAAAACTAATGAAGTAAGGATGATAGAGACAGAGGTTGAGCATGAAGACCTGGATATGGACGACTCCCTGCCACAGGAAGAACTGCCTGACCCTGTCCCAGCCCCGGAAGATGGACCAATTGCCCCAGAGATGACAGTAAGGCAGTTCTGGTGGCAATTTACTGTCAAGAAGGCTGTAGAATTTGTTGTTGTCTCATGGAAGGAAATAAACGAGGGCACCATCAACCATGCCTGGCACTGTCTGGTACCCCACCTTTGCCCTAAAAAGCCAGGTAGCAAGGTTCAGCAGGTGGAAGAGGCTGAAAGGGCAGTGTTGGCAGCAGCACAGTCGGTTGCTGGGTGCCGTGATGTTACAGCTGAGGAAGTGAGGAAAATAGAACAAGAAGAACACGAAAGTGCCATGACCACCATGCTCAGAGTTGACGAAGATGAACTAGCCAACCAGCAACCAGAGCAACCACAGCCATGCCGAGAATTAACGATGCATAACCTGGCCAATATCGTTGCCGTCATTGACCAGCTGAAAGAAACCATCGTGAGCAACGAATGTGACCAATTTAGGGCTCAGGAAGCATGCCACGATGTTGACAGGGCCCTTCACTTTTATGCTGACCTCCACAGAGATGAGGTTAACAAGAGGAAGCAGTCTCTAATCCCAAAATTCATGAGAACCCCAAGAGACCCTGCCCCATCGACCAGCCGTCCTGCTACCCCTCCCCAAGCAGCCAGCGATCCTAGCATCCCTAACCTTTTTTATTCTGATGACCCCAGTGACAATTCTGACTTCGAGAGATTCATGAGAAAGGCAGAAAAAACACAGCGAGATGTGGAAATATCTGCCGACAGTGATAGTGATGACGTAGGCCCTGTGGGGCCACAGTAGCTGCACCCAAGGCTCGCCCCACCACCAGTCACCGCGCCAGTCTTCACATCAGTGTAAATGCATTTTTTTTTTATTTGTTATGTTTCATACCTATGATGTTTTCTTATTAATATTACTGTACAGTACATTAGTTCATGGTAGTTTCATTTTTCATCGTAAAATTAAGAGGTAGAGTCGAGAGAAAGAGTGGGAAAAAGTGCTTACCTTGGGGTGATGTCAACCAAATGCCTTTATTTCATATATTTAATTGTTTCAATTTTGCAAATTTTGATTTTGCAAGGGTTTTTGTCAACCATATTCTCGCAAAATTGGAGGAAGGACTGTACTAGCTTTGAAAACACCCCATTATTCAGCAATATATTCTTTAAAAATTTTCATAGTGTTCATATACTTCTTGTACTGAGTAGACCCACAGATGGTGTATGTATACAGGTAGGTTTGTATACATATTACCCAAGATAAAAGTTGTGTGTATTACAGGTAAGTGCGCTGTATGCAAGCTCCCGACTGGTAGCCAACTTGGCCAACATTTATATGCCCATCTACCTTCAGGAGACCCTACACACTCGCCAGGTCAGTGGGACTGTTTTAATGTGGTAGTTTTTCATATTAATAGATTGTATGTTGTAATATAGGCATCACAATTGGAGATTCATGAATATTGTCTTGATAGTTTTCTTAAATATTGTACTTTGTTATACAGTACAGTATACTTGGTGCTGAAACAGAACAACTGTTTTAAAGAAATCTCTTGTCACTCTTCTCCTGTAAAACTTTTCACACATGGTGTATGTACTGTAGTGTACCTTTAGGATGGCTCCACAGAAGCAGTTGCTTACCGTGGTCATTAGATCTGGTCAGCCAGACAGACCGGGGTTAAACAACAACAACAATAATAACAACAGCAACTGTTTTTGATAGATTTTCTTGGGCATTCTGTTGGTAGTTCTACTTCGTCCTTGCTTGTGCCTGTTTTTGGATCCTCCCACTCTGTGTATTACTGTACTGGAAAATATGGTTGGGATATTGGTGATAAAGATTGTGAAGGTGATAATTTAGTCATACACATTTCTTAGCGGAAAATAATAACCGGGGAAATCACAAAATATGACTGTTTTGTAATTCCTTATATATGTTCAGTACAGTATCCAAATCAGTTGGCACCATGTGATTTGATTTATTTACTTGACCATACAATTTTCAAAACATATGATGCCATTTAATCAAATTTTTTATCTAACCACACAATTTGTGATTGACTGCAGGAGCTGATAGCAGTGGTGCCTTTGGTGATGTCACTGTCAGGGGTTGGCTCATCATTCCTCCTCCGTCTCCTCAGAATGTTTCTCGGCAAGAAGGTGGGCATGCAAGGATGAGGCAGAACGGGGCAGGAGGATAAGACTGAGAACACGATAGAGGAAGAAAAGACAGGACAGAGTAGGGCATGGCAGAGAGGGAGAGGACAATGCTGAGAAGGGCAGACCAGAGCTTGGTAGGGCAGGACAAGAAAGAACTAGGCACAGAAGAGTTACAGCAGAACATTGCAGGGAAGGACAGGACAAGACAAGGTAGGGAAGGGCAAGGCAGGGAATGGCAAAACAAGACAAGGCAGGGAAAGGCAGGATGGGATAAGTTTATGTTAGTAGTGAAAATAAGTAAATAAAGCCGCTGTGAAAATAGCAGTATCGTCTGACCAACATTTTCAGTACAAGAAGTCTCCTCTGATGCAAGGAATAACATTGGATCTTATCATGATAATATAAAAGACATAACTGGAGTGAGGGCAGCTAATGGGAATTATTTTTAGTTGTATTACAATCAGAGGTCTTTTCTGAGCTTAATAAGTTTGGTGGGAACAGGAATTAAATGCTTAAATTATCATATTGAAGAAGTTAATAGAGGTTCTTTCTAACCCTTTCCCTATTAGAGGTGTTGTCTGTGAATGAAATTATCTGACTGTGGCAAGGATTTAAATTATCAGGTATGTCAGCATACCATATGGCAAGCATCTTTTTCAGTCAAGCCTGGTGGTGGGTATTGTAGTTGGTCTGGTGGCAAGCACACTATCAGCACTGCCTTGGATGACAGAGTGGGCAGTGTTCTGTGTGGCAGTGATGTGGGGAATATCCAGTTCACTCATGGTTGTACTTTCACTTGCCCTCGCTGCTACACTCATTGGTCAGAATACGGTATGTTGGTGTGGTTGCTTTTACTGTGTTTGTTAATCCTTATTTACATCTACAGTATTTTCTTTATCTTCCCTCCCTTATTTTAATCTTACTAATGGAAAAGTTTCTAGAGAAGGGAAAGAAGCTGTATGCAGCTTTCATGGATTTGGAGAAAGCATATGACAGGGTGGATAGACAAGGATTTTGGAAAGTATTAAGAATATATGGAGTGGATGGGAAGTTGTTGAAGGCCGTGAAGAGTATGTATGAGGGTGCTAAGGCTAGTGCGTGTGGATGGCGAACTGAGTGAATTTTTCCATTTGAAGGTGGGATTGAAACAACGATATGTCATGTCTCTGTGGTTGTTCAGTCTGTATATGGATGGGGTTATGAAAGAGATACAAGGTCAGGCAGTGGATGTTGGAGTGGCCCTAGTGAGAGAGAGCAGTGTTTGGAAACTCCCTGTACTGTTGTTTGCAGATGATACTGTGTTGTTGAGTGAAGACCAAGGGGAGCTGCAAGGCTTGGTGGATGAGTTTGGGAAAGTGTGTAGGAAACAGAATCTAAAGGTAAATGTAGGGAAGAGTAAAGTGATGGTCTTCAAGAGATGTGAAGTGAG
>JAGKTI010032672.1:0-11851 GCA_018397915.1 Birgus latro
GAATGGCTGGTTAGGGTGGTTATGGCCATGTACATGGGTGCTCGCACCCAGGTAAGAGTGAATGGAGCTTTGAGTGATGAGTTTTCCGTGACTGTTGGTATGCATCAGGGGTCAGTTTTGAGTCCCTTGTTGTTTTTCATGGTACTTGAAGCCCTCTCACGTGACTTCAGAGAGGGACTCCCATGGGAGATGCTATATGCTGATGATTTGGTGTTGATTGCAGAGAATGAAAAGGAGGCGGAGGAAACATTTAAGAAGTGGAGAGATGGTATGGGGTACAAGGGCTTAAGGGTAAATACAGATAAAACAAAAGTGATGATATCTAGGGTTGGTGGCGGTACAATCAGAGGAGAGGGAGAGTGGCCATGTGCAGTTTGCCACAAGGGTGTGGGAAGCAGTTCCATCTTGTGTAGTGTTTGTGATAAGTGGTATTAGAGGTAGACTGCGAGATGATGCTGATTTCATGTGTGCGGCATGTCGGGGAGAGCAGGTGGAGATTGTTAGGCGTGAAAGGGTTGAACTTGCAGGTGAGTCTCTTGAGTGTGTGGAGGAGTTTCGTTATTTGGGAGACATGTTATGTGCCGGAGGTGGGGCTGGAGTTAGCTCGGTTGCTAGGGTGAGAAGTGGTTGGAAGAAGTTCAGGGAGCTGTTGCCTCCTGACATTGAGAGGACTCTCCTTACATGCTAAGGGGTCTTTGTATGCAGCATGTGTTAGGAGTGTGATGCTGTTTGGCAGTGAGGCCTGGGCAGTAAAGGAAGAGGATATTCGCAGGTTTAAACGTACAGAAATGACAATGATTAGGTGGATGTGCAGTGCGTCCCTGCGTGCAAGGCCTGGGGGGGCTGGGTTTACGATAGAAGAGTTGAGAGGTAGGATGGGACTGGAGTGTATTGGTGTTGTGATGAGGAGAGGTAGGCTGAGGTGGTTTGGACATGTGGAGAGGATGGGGGATGATAATTGGGTACAGAGGGTGAGAGGTGTTAATATTGGGGGAGGGGTTGGGAGGGGTAGACCGAGAAAGACATGGGACGAGGTCATTAAGTGTGACTTAAGGGTTAAGGGATTGAACAGGGAGGCTGCCAGGGATCGAGCAGCGTGGAGAGCCGCCATTAGGTGACCAAGACCGACGCATGCATGCATGTTGGAGCCTTCAAAAATGAAACGAAACAAAACAAAACGATAAAGAAGTCTCATTTTTAAGGAATTTCTTTTACCATAATGGTTACAGTTTCCGCCTGTTTGATAAACAAGTTGATAATTTTGTTAATCGTAAACACCAGGAAACAACGAGTCCCCACTGTCAACAAAGAGATGGTTTACTTCTGCATTCCATACCTTGGTGACACCTCTATGCTGATGCAACAATCAGTAGATGAGAAACAATGTAAATTTTTTCATAATAGAGAATTCAAATTCATCCCTATGAACTCATTTAAAATTAGCTGCTACTTTCATTTTATAGGTTGTATGCTAGCTGACATGCGATTGTCGATTGTCTATCTTTTTACCTGCCCCCGATGCCAAGCGGGGTATGTGGGTAGCACGATTCACTCACTTAAAATCCGAATTGACGAGCACCTATACTCTGTTTTTTTTATTGAGGCGAAGATGCACTTGACAGGTTGGTGATAATTGGCTGAATGCAACATGTCCAAATAATATTTTCTAACCCAAATTTCCCCCTCAGATATATGTTGTCAACTAATAATGCTAACGAGTAAAGAGATCATGAAATAATGTTCCATTCAGCCAATCATCACCAACCTGTCAAGTCGTCTTTGGCTTGATAAAAAACACTGAGTGGTCAGTCTGCCAGAACGGGTCTCCCACTGCACAGTCCACCTTATTCAGCAGTGCAGGAACATTGTAATTCCTGTAATATTGTACCTAGCAGAATTCACTTCAGTATCCTTGACTCTTGCCGCAATGAAAACCTAAGGCTGGTAGTATTAAACAACCTCTTCCCCTTCTCGTGAAGCAACTTCGTGAAGAGGCCCTTCCCAGTTTGGTACCTTTAAATTCTGGCCAAGAAGCCTCTTCGAGGAAGGAGACTACAGAAGGGTTGGTATGCTGCAGAGGTGCTCTCTGGGAGAGAAAGCGTGAGATTGGTACGCCGGAGGAGCACAAGTTTGCCGTTATTTGTTTTATGTTTACTCTCTCGTGTGATATACTGTATTGCGAAAATAATATGCTAAATCTGATAAACAACGTCTCCGAATCAGTCCAATGGCAGGAAATAGTTTTAACACTTGATACTTTAATACTTGAGAGAGATCCAACGGTGGTTAGGATTACGGCAGCTAGAATTTAGCGGTTTTGTTTGGTGGTTCAGTTAGGTTAGAAATCAGTTGGGTTAAGTCAGGTCAGGTTATCTAACAGACTTGTACACCATCCCACTTTTTATTACCGTCTTCAGATAGGTAAGCACATGGTATAATTTATGGCCGTGAATAGGATTACGGCAGTTAGAATTTAGCGGTCACATCCGTATTCCTAACCATGGTTAGGATTAGGGCAGCTAGAATTTAACTGTTTTGTTTGGTGGTTCAGTTAAGTTAGAAATAGGTTAGGTTAGATCAGGCCAGTTTAGGTCATGTTAGGTTAATACTGCTACAGTTCAGCTTAAGTTGCTAGAATTTAGCAGTTATGCTTGGTTTATCAGTTATGTTAGAAATATCTTGGGTTAGGTTATTTAGGTTAAGTTATGGCTACCGTAAAAAGGAAGTGATTAGGATTGCAACAGCTAGAATTTAGCCGCGATGGCAGTAATCTAACCACGGCCTTAAATTATACCACGTGCTTGCCTTTCTGAAGACAGTACTGAGAAGTGGAATGGTGTACAAGTCTGTTAGCTAAAGCGCTCTTGGAAATAAGCGGTGAAGTTGCCTGGATCACCACAGTGTGAGACACAGGTAACCTGGGAAAGGTAGAAGTCAAGTGTATGTAGCAGTAATTTCATCATAAACATATAACATCAGTCTCCTAAAACTCTATAAATAAAGATAGTATCACACAAAAGAAATGATAACAAACATTTTTAAAAATTGCAAATGCATTTCGTGAATGTTAAGGTACTAACTACTTACGTGAAGATGGTATCCGTATAAAAAAAAGATACGAAGATATTCGGGAAGAGGCGGGTGATGCTCCTGATCATATTCCAGTACTTTTAACTCCGAGTGACCTCTTTGCACGCCGTACGAGGAACCTTTTCGCTTTAAAACTATGGCTGGAGCGACGAAGAGGTTCCTTGTGCGAAGTGGTAGTTTAATACGACCACCCTAAGAATTTTAGAATCTCTGTATATTAAAAAACTTTAGCCGTAACTTAGTAACAGAGTATCCGCTTATCCCCTAAGTCGTGTATAAGTTACAGTCACACACAGAAAACTTTTATGGTAGACTATGTATTTGTTTAAAATATATATAAGTGTGTGTATATGGTCCACATGTGTGCATATATACACACCATATAAGTACTGTATATATGTATGTGCATCTAAATAGGTTCTTGTATGGTAAGCTAAGTATGTAATTAACATTTAGATGAATATTCAGGTTATATATTTATTTATTTTTTTACTTTACACTTTTGTATATCATTTGCATTGCTCCACTCTTAGGTCACTAAAGATGGCATGAAGATGATGTTGAAACGTTTGACAAAAAAGATTATTTTTATAACAGCCCTCATCACAGTCTTCCTACTGATGTTACGATTCCCTGGGAATATACATATATCAGATCACATCTTCCTATTCACTCATATCACTCACTGTCTTTATTTTGCATTATGCCATATTTTATTCCTTCCTTAAACTACTCCACTATCCATATGTTTTACATTATTCGTTCACACCCTCTTCATTCCACACAACTTCCAAAGCCTGCCTTACACAAACGTGAGACCTGATTCCGAAAGTCAAGATATCTTTAACTTTTAGTCATTATCTATGTTACACAGGGGATTTTCAGAGATGTTATACATACGAATTTTGCACATAGTTCACAAATATGACAAATAGAATAAAGAAATAAAGATAACTGCTATCCTACACATCAGTCAATAAGGGAAAGGCACATGAATAAACAACATCATGGATGCTGCCTGCAGCAAACAGCTAGATCTTATTTAGAATTCAATTTCATAAGACAACAAAACACTGGCAGAGGTCTAGTCCACAAAAAATGTTTAGAACACAAGTACGTACATGTAAATACAGAGTAAGATGTTTAGTGAAAACTGTACTCACTTTTTTGGCTGAAGGGCCTGGCTGATTGGTGACCACACCCTCTTGCTGGTCAGGCTGGAGTGGTGGGAGAGGAAGGCAAATTGAGACTAAGCTATGCAAGTGGCAGTGGCACAAGGCTCTCACTGCTTCCTACTCTCATCACTGTGCTCAAACTTAGGTAATCATGAACTGATACATGTCAGCTACAGTCCTACAAATAAATAAAACACAACATATTCAATCACTAAAGGCAAAGTACAGGTGTTATGTATATACACTACAGTATGTATACCAGTAATATGATGCACATGCAGCATCAAACACTATGGTGCTGATTTGAAAGCTAATATACTATTATACTGTGCTACTGCACTCAAGTATTCCTTCCAACCCTGCTCTCCTTAGCCTCTACCTATGGCAAAGTAACACACAATCTCAGACTACAATACTGGCAGAGTAGGACTGCACTGCAGCAGCTACCAACCATTACTGGATACAGTCATGGAACATGTGTAACACTGCTATAATTACAGGTTCAAGATATCAGGGTAGGAAGGAATTCCTGGCTGTAACAGTACATCATATTTTTGTGAACAACATATCTTAGAAGCTTTCATTAATAAAAGTACGAGTCTGTATAACAATGGTAAATATGATTACTCTGATTATTTTCCAGTTATTGTCCTGTCAAACTTTTGAGGTCCTAACTTTATATACAAAAGTGAATGTCAGCAGCAGGTACTTCTGCCTTCCAGTAAATATAAATACTGTAACACACAAAGATTCATTAATGCATTAATCCCAACTTGGTAACTGTCCCAGTTCTGAGCACAGTATGTGAGCAGGTGAAGGCAAGTCTCTACAGTGGGTGGTGCACAATGCTGCATCATGCTAAACACTAGCATGAGGGGAGCACTGAGGATGCTACAGCGCTGCACTGCCTCAAAAACAAAAATCAACAGTAACCACACAAACAAGTAAAATACAAAAACTGTAATGAGAATAAAACTAACAATTATAATAATAACAGGAACAAATCTACCATATGTGGTAATAAAAGCCAAAACATGCTAGACTGGACCTAAATGAATGATAAAACACCATTCATAAACTTTCCTTGAACTTGACTGAAGAGCAGTCTAAACAGATTCAAGCATATTACAGTAGAATACTGCACTGTAACATAACAGCAATGAATATTCACGAATCCATATTCCAAAACACAAAACTATCTGAAAATCAGGTTGGTATAATTCTGCAGTGATTTTTTTTCTCACAATGCTTTAAGATGCACATACCTATGGCATGACTGTGAAAAAGTACTGTATGTGAAACAATAACAGAAATAAGGAACAAAGGTGGCAAATATGAGAATATACCGTAATAATCAACACCATTACAGCAAGCCAAATGCTTACATTTAAATGGAGCGGAGAGATCCACAGCATGGTTATCATTAAGAGTATCAAACAGAAAAGAAAGAAAGCCCATACTAAATTTCTCTAAATCCTCTATTCTAAGAGACTCGTTGTTTGTAACACCAATACTGTACTTCATATCAGGAAGCTACAACTTGTGACAATATAAAAACATAAGAGGTGGGGGAAAGAATTCCCGTTAACCAATTAAGCCCTATCAACTGCACAAGCTTATACAACACACAGAGAATACTACATGGTTAGTACAAGTACTCCTCTGCTTACATAAGTTTGGTTATGCAAAAACTAATTTCAGTGATAAAAATATAATACTACGTACAGTATTCAACCTATTTAAAATGCTTGCCAAATCCTACTTTGTTAGTCAGGCACCAGGTGGCATCTGTGCACTTCCCGCCTCTCAGTTTGTCAGTACACATGCAGTTACTTTAGTAGCAGGAGGAACAAGGTTGTGTTTTTTGCTATTTTGACCCTCAGCAATTTTTAAAATGTAAGAGTACTGATGGTGGTGAGCAGCATGATGGACTTTGTTTTGTTCTTGAAGGCTCCAACATGCTTGCATGTGTTGGCCTTGGTCACCTAATGGCAGGTCTCCAAGCTGCTCGATCCCTGGCAGCTTCCCTTTATAGTCCCTTACCCCTGAAGTCACACTCAATGACCTCGTCCCAGGTCTTTTTCAGTCTACCTCTCGCTACCTTACCCCTAACATTAACACTTCTCACTTTCTGCATCCAGTTATCATCCCCCATCCTCTCCACATGCCCAAACCATCTCAATCTACCTCTCCTCGTCACAATAGGAATACACTCAAGTCCCATCCTACTTCTCAACTCTTCCATCATAAACCTAGCCCCCCCAGGCCTCGCACTCAGGGATGCACTGCACATCCAACTAATCACTGCCATTTCTGTATGTTCGAGCAAGTGAATTTCCTCTTCCTTTACTGCTCAGGTCTCACTACCATATGGAATTATACTCCTAACACGTCACGTACAAAGATACAGTACATCCCCCTAATACGTGAAACGCCTAGTGCACGAGGACCTATTTTTAAATATTTTTTATTTTTTATATGTTACTAACCAGAGCACGTACGTCAACCCACACAACATGAGGCACCAAGAGAAAAACCGGTGTTTTCCGGTGTGAACCCCGATTGCGCTAACTGCCTCTCCACTACGCGCCACCCTCATCATCCGTTTCTATAATAAAGTTTGGATTCACATGAATAACGGTTATTTCACAAATGCCAAGTTGTTATACAGCAAACCAATGGAGGTGGAGGGGATGGCTGTGGGCAAGTCAGGGAAGGTGATGAGGGGAGGTTCCTCCATCTCCTCGCTACTGCTCAGATTTTCAGCAATATCCTTCACCTCTTCTTGTTTGTCTGTTTCATTCTTATCTTGTTATGGACATAATTTCCATAACAAGATGAGGACTGAAGCAGACAAACAAGAAGAGGTGAAGGAAATTGCTGAAAATGTGAGTAGTAGAGAGGAGATGGAGGATCCTCCCCTCACCACCTCCCCTGACTCGCCCACCACCATCCCCTTCACCTCCACTGCCCCACTTGATTCACCATCTGCCTCCTCCTCCACCACATCTAATTGGTGCCATTATCTGGCACCGATTAGATGTTATTGGCGAGATCCTACTGTACTGTACTGTATATGTCTTATATATTTTCCCTCAAACAGGTCAAAAAGGTCACTGAGAGAGAGGGGGGTGCTGCCCATTTGCTAATTTTCCCATTAGTTTATGAATTCCTAGTACGCGAATTCCTAGTACATGAGCACCTATGCTGCCCATATAGGCGTGTACTAGGGAGGTGTACTGTACCTTAGCACGGAGGGAGAGCCCTCTCAATGTCGGTAGAGGCAACAGCTCCCTGAACTTTTTCCAACCACTCCTCACTCCCACCTCCACCACATAACACGACTCCCAAATAACAATGCTCTTCCACACACTGAAGAGACTCACCACCAAGCTCAATCATTTCATACCTGGCAATCTCCACATGCTCTCCCTAACACACCACACACACAAAATCAGCATTATCTGGCAGTCTACCTCTAATACCACATCTCTTATGCACCCACTTATCACAGACACTGCACAAGATGGAATTACTTCCCATGTCCTTGTGGCAAATTGCACATGGCCACTCTCCCTCTTCTCTGACAGTACTGCCATCAGTCCTAGATACCATCACTTTGTTTTATATGCATTTACTAAGTCTTTGTGCCCCATACCATCTCTCCACTTCCTAAATCTTTCCTCTGCCTCCCTTTCATTCTCTGCAATCAACACCAAATCACCCGTATAAAACACCTCCCACAGGAGTCCATTTCTAAAGTCATGTGAGAGGGCTTCAAGTACCATGATAAACAACAAGGGGCTCACAATCCATCAACTTTTCAGATACTATTGCACACACAAAATCACTTCTCCCTCCACATGACACAACAAAAGAAATAAAATAAATTTAAATATGCACTTGTAACAAATCACACATAACAAACACCAATACATACATTCCCCCCCCAATCATCCCTAACAGTACCACATAATTACTCTCCTCAAATACACCACATCACTAACATACCCAACATCATCCTGGGTGGTGATTTCAACGTCAAGGCATCGGCCTGCATGTCAGCAACCCTGACACAGACAGAGGGCTGGTACTACAATCCCAAACAGATAATATTTTCATCCTCAACAATCTCCATCACCATACCCATATCCCACACCAAGCCCTCTTCCACCCATCATCCCCAGACATCACCTTTTGCTCCCCAAACCTCACCCCCAAAGCTTCCAGGAGAGTGATCAAAGCCCTTGGCACTGACCACCTGCCAATCATCATCACTACCAAAACCAGAATCATCCCAACTGGCCTCAGACACACATACACTAATTATAAGCGAGCCAACTGGGAGGCCTTCACAACTGAAACAGAACAACACTTTGAAACATTAAACAGTACACCCATCACAAACGTCAACACCACTGTGCACACTTTCAATACAGTTATTCAAAATGCAGACAAAAGATAGAGGCAACAGAAAGAGACATAACTCCAACTTCACACCAGAAATTCAAGGCCTCACCAGTCAACGCACACACTAAAACATTCCCCAACACACCATACACAAAACACTGTACAACAAGTTATGGAAGACTGCATTGCACACAAACACCTGTGCCAACAACACAACATACACTCCTTGAGAACTTTGTGGGAAAGCCCGGTTTTGGCCTTGGTCTTCCTTACGGACCCGGGGCTGTTTGGCCAGACTGCCTAAGGAACAACTACAGTACTACTACTACTACAAGGGGCTCAAAACTGACCCCCTGTGCACACCAACATTCACAGAAAACTCTTCACTCAAATCTCCATTCACCCTTACCTACGTGCAAGCACCTACATACATGACCATAACCACCCTAACCAGCCACTCCTCAATCCCAAGCTTTCTCACTGCCCACTTACATAAAAATTTTATTTGCAAGAGAGCTGCAAGAACAAATTAATTATGTAAGTTGAGGAGTACTTGTAATTTCTTTCTTCCTTATCCTAAGGTAACAAACAATTAAATAGCAATGCAACAGATTAGAAAAGGGATGCAGTGGCCCCACAGTCCAGCACTTGTGTTGCAAGCACCTTTGTATCTACTATAGCAGAAATTAATTAATAATAATTATTTTGGTTTAACGCCTGGTATCCCCGAAGGGCTAAGGCGTTGCCCCTGGATAGAGGACTTTTGGGTTGAAGCGTGTAGCATTTTATGACCGGATGCCTTTCCTGATGTCTACCAGTGACCCTTAGGATGGAATTCTATACCTGAAACCTCCTTCTCCACTAATTCAGGTTTTCAAAGAAACTGAAGAGCTCTGTTATGGATCTCTCTATTCCATGCAAATGAGGGAAAGCAGGCCAGGATGCTAGAGCTAAGATGAAAGAGACCATGGAAAAGAGAAAGATGGCAGTAAAATAAAATTACCTGAGTAATGAAGGAAGCTGCAGTATCAATAAAGGGAAAATCAAAGAAAGATAAAGATCGAATATGAAAGGGAATGAAATTACACACAAGATGAAAAAAGATAAATGGAGAAGGAATGAATAACATGATAAAGAAATTAATCAACTCTTACTCCTACGCTTCTCATGGGGCAACATAGGATTGGATGATGAATGAATGAAAAAAAAATTTCGAACTCGGTGCTCATAAAGGTAAAACTAAGTAACTGTTTAGAAGTGGAAAGAAAGAACTCACCCTTGTTTGTCATTCACTTTTCACCGCTCTATGATTATTCACTAATTCTACCCATTATTCCTAACATCTACATCGTGAAGAATGACTTTTTCGTATAGTCTGTTTTTAACATAGTGTAAAACCTCATTATAACAGACTCAATATACTGGAATTCACTTTTATCGAACTCGAGGAGCCTACCAGACTATCTATCTATTGCCAGACTCCATAATCCTGTAAGGGGTGACCATTTTACTCTGAGTTATTTATTTTACAGGGAGGGGCACTAACCCTCCACCAACCCACTTGTTGACACGTAGGGAGCATGAATGGTTTGGTTATATAGTTACCAAACAGCATTGTAAATGGTTTCATGGCTTACAGGAAACCATTTGGCTTGTCACTCAATGTAAAGCCACCTGTCAAGGAAAGAAAAGCAATAAGAAGTGACAGGAAAGATGGGAGAAATAGGAAGAGAGGAGGGCAGGCACAGAAAAAGAATGATAAAGGCTAAGGAAGAAGTAGGCAGCACTACGCCAAGTGAGTAGATGATGGTCGCCACCACCTACCGTAAGTAATCCCTCTATTATTCGGACGTCCAATACTCGGATATACTCACTATTCGGATATTGTGGGCTGCCCAACCCCCAAAATGCAAAAAAATCCGAAAAAATCGATAAATATTCGATTTTTTGGGACCATGTCAGTTTGAATTTCCCGCGCGCGTCGATCCGCTCTGTTTACACTCGTGGCGCCACTATCGGTCGCCATTATCTACTCCCCTCCTCCCTCGTGAACAACTCCGAAAATGGCGGCCAAAGTGATTGCTTTTGTGGTGATACTGCTCTTCACCTTCTTCATCATGTGTGTGATGATGGCCCCGCCTCCTGAGAAGAGGAAGAAAGTGGTTCTGACTCTGGAGAAGAAGAGGCAGATATTGGACAAGGTGGATGCCGGCTGGTCAACAGGGCACATCTTACGTGAGTTCAACCTCCCTCGCTCCACCTTGTTTGTTATCAAGAAGTCCCGAGACAAACTACAGCAGTACACGGCTGATTTCGCATTGAAGACCAGACGAAACGTGCAGAGGAAGGTGATGTTTACTCCTAAGTATGCAGACATCGACCGCTCCACGTTGATTTCGTATCGACAACAACGTGCTGCTGGTGTGTTGGTACGTGGAACGGAGCTAAAAGCTGCTGCTGAGAAGATCACAAGGCTCCATGGATTGTCACTAGACCACACGGGAATTTACTGTTGTGTACAGTGCAGTGAAGTGATGTTATTCCAGTTATAAAAAAAAAAACCTTGGTGAAAGTGTTGGTGAGAAGTGCTGGTGATTCTCAAGTGGAAAGGTGTGTCAGGTGCAACGTCTTCCTGTCAGAGTCTGAGATGATAGAGTGGGTTATTACATCAGGACGGCCACTTTTTGTTCGTAAGTACCCTAACTTCATGCCTAACCTGTTTTCATCATGCTGTACATGTGTTAAGAAATTACCGAAAATGTTAATCATAATTTCCTGCTTGCAATTTAATTTTTCCATCCATGGTTCTTAAGTAAAACAGCTAGAAAAAAGGTTGAAGCAGTTAATTTCATGTCCGGTCCTAACCTAACCTAACCTATGGTTACCATAAAGATTTTCATGCCTAACCTGTTTTCATCATGCTGTACATGTGTTAAAAAATTACCAAAAATGTTAATCATAATTTCCTGCTTGCTATTTAATTTTTCCATGCAAGGTTCTTAAGTAAAACAGCTAGAAAAAAGGTTGAAGCAGTGAAGTTCATGTCCAGTCCTAACCTAACCTAACCTAACATTGTGTTATTCATAATTTCCTGCTTTTAATTTAATTCTTTCATGCATGGTTATTAAGTGCACCAGCTATGAAAAAGGTTGAAGCAGTGAATTTGATGTCCGGTC
>JAGKTI010032673.1:0-11850 GCA_018397915.1 Birgus latro
TCTTCCTTGTTTCCTCCCTTATAGATTGGCACCACATTTGCCCTCTTCCATTCCCGAGGCACTTTCCCCTCTTCCAAGGAGCACACAATTAAATTTTGAATCTTATCCGCCAGTTGTTCTCTGCATTCCTTCAGTACCCAATTAGAGATTCCATCCGGTCCTGGGGCCTTCCTTACATCTTGAGCTCCCAGTAATTTATACACTTCCTGCACTTCCACTTTTATATCTTTTATCACTACATTTCTAATCATTCCCTCTCCTTCCACAAACTCCCTTTCCTTAGTGAAAACCGACTGGAAACATTTGTTCATTACTTCATCTTGCATTACTGCATCCTTGTAGACCTCTCCTACTTTCAGTTTGGTGATTCCTTCCCTTTGCTTCAATTTGCCATTAACAAATCTATAAAACAATTTGGGTTCATCCTTACATTTGTCAATTATACCTTTTTCAAAGTTCCTTTCTTCCTCTCTACGTATTCTTGTATATTCATTTCTAGTTCTTTTATATTCTTCCTTTTTTCTGATATTACTTCTCTTTTTCCATTTGTTCCATGCCATGTCCCTCTCTTTTTTCGCTATTATACTCTTTCTATTAAACCACACCTTTTTCCTGTTTTCTTTCCCACTTACTATTGGCACATATTTTTCCACTCCCAGATTGTAGAGGTCTAAAAAGATATCCCACTTCCTCTGTGTGTGTGTGTGTGTGTGATAGGGGAGTGTTGTTTATGGTGAGGTGTGGAATGTGACTGTGTTCTGCTCTCCAGTTTGTGAGAAGGGTCACTGTAGATTTGGCTGGGGCTATTTTGAACCTGTTTGTTTTGAACCATTCGTGTAGTGTGTTGAGGTAAGGTTGGAGGATGTGTGTGGCTGTGTTTGCATTTTGGTGTGTACATGTAAGTGTTATGTCATCTGCATAGGAAGCTATGTGTATCTGTGGGGTGTGGGTATGTCATGCATGTATAGGTTAAAGAGTGTAGGGGACAAAGCAGATCCTTGGGGAATGCCATTTGTGAAGTTTCTGATGTTCGAAGACTGACCGGCAAATGTTACATGTGCACATCTGCCTGCTAAGTAGTTTGCCAGCCATCTTTTTGTGTTATTGTGCATGTTTGTGTTGAATATTTTGTTTGTGAGATTGTGGTGGGGGATGGCATCAAAAGCTTTACTAACGTCTAGTGTGACAAGGAGTGTTCTGTGTGTTGGCCTAGCTGAATTCATGCCATCAAAAACTTTCTGTGTAAGGTCTGTAAGAAGAGTGTTTATGGAGTGTAATGGCCTAAAACCATGTTGTGATGGTGCTAGGGGGGAGTGAAGTGTAACTAGTTGTAGTACCAGATGTTCAGTGACTTTGGAGGGGGTGAAGAGGAGTGAGATGGGGCGGTGTGAGGAAGGTAATGTGGGGTCTTTGTTGGGTTTAGGGACAGTGATGATAATGCCATGCTTCCAGATGTTGGGTATCATGTTGTGTGAGTAGCTGTAGTTTGATATGTTGGTGAGTGCTTGTATGCCTTGTGGTCCAAGGTGTTTTGGGTGTATGTTGCTTATGTTGTCTGGTCCACAGGCAGATGAGTGCTTAAGGTTGCTAATGATGTGCTTCGTCTGGTTGTAAGTGTAAGGTGCAAAGTCTGGGTCTGTGGGGAACTGTCTCTTACGTTGGATGATACGTCAGTCGTCACGATGGGGGTTTAGATGGCTGACATGTGAAAAGTGATTGATGAGAGTGTTTGCTTGTTGTTTGTTTGAAGGTATGGTGTCTGTTGTTGTGATGGCAGCATGTGATTGTGTTGTGTTGCTGTTGGAGTGTGTGATGCTGTTTAATGTTTTGTAGAGTTTGCTGGTGTTTGTTCTACGGTCAAGTGTTTGGAGATAATAATTCCAATTCAGTGTTTGCTGTTCTGATATTTGTTGTTTATTTGAGTGTTGAGTTCTTGTAATTGTTGTACGGTGTCTTGTATATTATTTATTCGCCCGTGTATGGAGTACAACTCTCATGTGTGGGGAGGCTCCCCACATGCAGCTTTTCTCAATAGGGTGGAGTCAAAGACTTTTTGTCTCATTAACTCTCCTCCTCTTACTGATTCCCTTCAACCTTTGTCTCTTTGCCGCACTGTTGCATCTTTATCTCTCTTCTATCGCTGCTTCAATGGTCACTGTTCCTCTGAACTGTCTGCTTGCATCCCTCCACCTCTACGACGGGCACGTAGTACCCGTCTAGCAATAAACTCTCATCCCTTTTCTGTCCAACTTTCTAATGCAAGAGTTAACCGTTACTCCCAGTCCTTCATTTATGCAACTGGTCAACTCTGGAACTGTCTTCCTCTGTCTGTATTTCCTACTTCCCATGATCTCCAGTCTTTCAAACGCAGTGTGTCCAGGCACCTCGAATTGAACGGATCTTGAATTTGGCTCTCTTTTGTATTGTTTTTGCTTTTTCTTGGAAGGAACAGTATGCAGGCCTGTGGCCTTTGGTCCTTCTTCCTTGCATTAAAAAAAAAAAAAAATATTGGGTGTTGGGAGTGTCGTGGTGTGTTCCATTGACTGATGAGGCCTTGAATTTCTGGTGTGAAGTTGGGGTTGTGTCTCTTTCTGTTGCCTCTAGGGATGTGTCTTTTGTCTGCCTTTTGTATAACTGTATTGAAAGTGTGCACAGAGGCGTTGATGTTCGTGGTAGATGTACTGTTTAATGTTTTAAAATGTTCTGTTTCATTTGTGAAGGCCTCCCAGTTGGCTCTCTTATAATTAGTGTGTGTGTGTCTGTGGCCAGCTGGGATGATTCTGGTTTTGGTGGCGATGATGATTGGGAGGTGATCAGATCTAAGGGTTTTGACCATTCTCCAGGATGTTGTGGGGGTGAGGTTTGGGGAGCAAAAGGTGATGTCTGGGGATGATGGGAGGAAGAGGGCTTGGTGTGGGATATGGGTATGTTGATGGAGATTTTTCAGTATGAAAAGATGATCTGTTTGGGATTGTAGTACCAGCTCTCTGTGTCAAGGTTGTTGACATGCCAGGCCGATGCCAAGGCGTTGAAATCACCACCCAGGATGATGTCGGGTATGTTAGTGATGTGTATTTGTGGAGAGTAATTGTGTAGTACTTTGGGGGACGACTGGGGGGGAATGTATGTGTTGGCAATTGTTATATGTGATTTGTTACCAGTGTGTATTTTAATTGACTGTATTTTTGTGGTGTCATGTGGGGGGAGAAGTGACTTTGTGTGTGCACTGGTATCTGAAAAGTTGATGGATTTGTGTACCAGGGTGATGAGTCCATCACCACCACCATCGGCCCAGTCTTGTCGAATGGTAGTGAAATTATGAAATGTAGGTGTTTTTTGTGTTCTATGTAGTTTTGTTTCTTGTAAGATGGCAGTGTGTATGTTCTGTTGTTTGATGAATTGTGTGTGTTTATTTTATGGTGTTTATGCCATCTATGTTTAATTGAAGGATGTTTATGTTGTATGTACATGAAGTCTAGTCAGTAAGGGTGCTTAAACTGGATATGATCCGTGAGGTCTCATTCCAAGGGGTGGCTAGGTTTCTTGCTTACATACTGCCACTCGGCAGCAAGCAACTGGTCACTATTGCCTTATGTGTGTGGACTGCATAGCTTGGCTTTGGCCTCCTAAACTCCTGATGGGGCAATACTGGAATGTATGGTGGATGATTAGGCAAGTCTTATGAAGGAGGGAGTTTTGCTTAGGACAAGAACATCCCATTAATAGGGTCTTAGTGCATATGAAAAGATGGGAAAAATCTTTGAAATTCTTTTGGTATTAATGCAACCCAAGCACCTTGGTTGTTCAGTGTACATGAACCCCCCGGTAAGTGACACTCCAGTGTAGGATACTTTGTTTTAATGATCACCACTATTTAAGACCCTATCCCAATATATGCCTGGTCCCTCCCATTTTAGTAACTGCCATGGGGAGAAACATTATAATCAGCACAAACATCACTGAATAAAATATTATTATCAAAGTATGTGCATTACAGTTCTGAGTAAGTCCAGTATTTAAATCCAAAGCATCAAAAATTAGTCATGTGTGTGAACAGAAACAAAAACACTGAGTATCCCAAACAGCTGATTACTAGGCAGCAGCTGAACTGGTTTATTTACAATGCCTGTATTATGATGTTAAAATCCTTTATACTCAGTAATTTATCTGCAGTTGCTGCTTAACCCTGGTCACCCTGGCTGGGGAGACCCAATGACCACAGGTAAGCAGCTGCCCTTATGGGGTTATCCCCAAGGTTCCTTACACCACTGATGATTGTGTATGCAGATACAGTAATCCCTCCATTATTCGACACAATAGAGCCAAAGGCATGTTCGAATATTGGTCGTGTCCGAATATTGGGCCCTGAAGCTCCAGCATTGGTCATTCATGACCCTAACCTAACCTAACCTAAATCAGAAAACTACCTTCCTACCTCCCTACTGGACATGTATAGCACTTATTTAGGTCCCTTTTCACATAAATAATGCACACAAAACATGAATTAATTGAATTTTAACCAAAAAATGATGATTTAGAGGTGAGTGAGGCATAGGTGGTCAGAACTTGCCAGCATAGTATAAGTAAGTATCTGAAGTGGAAATCATCTTTTCTCACATTTTATGCACTAAATTATTGGATACAAAGCATCAAATACAGTAAATGATGTAAATTGTTACCAGAAAAATGGTTAGGTTAGGTTAGGTTAGGTTATGACTGGACATGAAATTCACTGCCTTTCACCATTTTCATAGCTGGTGCACTTAACAACCATGCATGAAAAAATTAAATTGCAAGCAGGAATTTATGATTAACATTTAGGGTAATTTTTTAACACATTTACAGCATGATGAAAACAGGTTAGACATGAAAATCTTTATGGTAATCATAGATTAGGTTAGGATAGGATAGGTTAGGTTAGGTTAGGTTAGGACCAGACATGATATTCAGTGCCTTTCACCATTTTCATAGCTGATGCACTTAAAAACCATGCATGAAAAAATTAAATTGCAAGCAGGAAATTATGATTAACATTTAGGGTAATTTTTTAACACATTTACAGCATGATGAAAACAGGTTAGACATGAAAATCTTTATGGTAATCATAGGTTAGGTTAGGTTAGGACCGGACATGAAATTCATTGCCTTTCACCATTTTCATAGCTGGTGCACTTAAAAACCATGCATGAAAAAATTAAATTGAAAGCAGGAAATTATGATTAACATTTAGGGTAATTTTTTAACACATTTACAGCATGATGAAAACAGATTAGACATGAAAATCTTTATGGTAATCATAGGTTAGGTTAGGATAGGTTAGGTTAGGTTAGGTTAGGTTAGGTTAGGACCAGACATGAAATTCACTGCCTTTCACCATTTTCATAGCTGGTGCACTTAAAAACCATGCATGAAAAAGTTAAATTGAAAGCAGGAAATTATGATTAACATTTAGGGTAATTTTTCAACACATTTACAGCATGATGAAAACAGGTTAGACATGAAAATCATTATGGAAGTCATCTTGCACACAGTTTATGCATGAGATTAATGATATGAAAAGAACAAAACAAGGAATTTTGATGAAGTTAGGGTACTTACGAAAAAGAAGCCACCGTCCTGATGTATAACTCGCTTTATCATCTCAGACTTTGACACAAAGAAATTGCACCACACACACCTTCTCAATTTACAGTCACCAGCACTTCTCACCAACACTTTCCACAACGTTTTTTTTGCATAACTGGGATCACATCACTTCACTGCACTGTACATAACAGTAAATTCCCGAGTGGTCTAGTGACGAGTCCTGGAGCCTTGCGAACTTAGCAGCAGCTTTGAGCTCCGTTCCACGTACCAGCACACCAGCAGGACGTTGTTGTCGATACCAAATCAGCGTGGATTGATCGATGTCTGCATACTTAGGACTAAACATCACCTTCCTCTCCACGTTTCGTTTGGTCTTCGAAGCAAAATCAGCCATGTACTGCTGTAGTTTGTCTTGGGACTTCTTGATATCAAACAAAGTGGAGCGAGGGAGATTGAATTCACAACGAATCCGTGATGTCGGCCACCCGGCGTCCATCTTTTCCAATACCCTTCCTTCTTCTTCTCCAGAGTCAGAACCACTTTCTTCCTCTTCTCAGGTGGCGGGGCCATCATCACACACATGATGAAGAAGGTGAAGAGCAGCATCAAAAGCCCTGCAGGAGGTAGGGTATCACCACAAAAGTAATCACTTCGGCCGCCATTGTCGGAGATGTTCATGAGGCAGCAACAGAGTGGGAAATTGGACCGACAGACAGATGCCACGCGTGTAAACACAGCCGATCGGTGAACGCGGGAAATTCAACCTGACGCTGTCCAAAAAAAATAGTTTTTTTTTTTTTCCGAATTTTGGGGCATTTTGGGGGGTGGGCAGCCCACGAAATCCGAGTAGTGAGGGGGTCTGAGTATTGGGCGTCCGAATAATAAGGAGATTACTGTATTTGTAATGGCAGTAGTGTGGTGCTTAGGGTGGTTATAGACTTAGGTAGGCTGCTTCTGGACCTTGATTAGGTTAAGTAAAATCAGATGAGTGGAGCACTGGCTGGCCGCCTGATGTATCTCCATTGAACTCATGTTATTGCTGTTCCTGTTTACAATATTTTTATTAACATTAGTTCCCCCCCCATGCACAACCTGATCGCATAATGAAGGGTTATGTATATGTGGATGGAATAGTCCAGGAGTTGAATGTGAGAGCAGCAGGTATAGGGGGCATAACTAAAGTTAATTGTAATGTATGGAAACTGCTAGTTAGGCTGACAGTGCTGTATTAATGACAGTCAGTAATTGCAAAAGGTAGTGAATGAGGCTGATACAAATCAGCATCATCATCATCATCATCATCATCATCATCATCATCATCATCATCATCATCCCAATCTCTTTTTCTCATCCAAAGATGGGGTGAAGTAGGGCCAGAGAGCATGAAGAAACCTGATAGAAAGAGAATTAATCAAAAGTATACCCAATTAAATGGACCACGCTTTCCTTCACTCACCATTCAAGCCCAAGAAACCTGTATCCTCCAAGTAAAGATAACTTTTCACACTGATACACTTCATGTTACCTATGTGGGAAAGTCATTTCAGTGACTTCCACATCACCAGGTAAAAATAGGGGTGCCAAACTCCTGTCATTCACTCTCCTTACAAACTCTTCCAACCACCTTGCTCCCTTTCCTCACAAACCCCCATACCTCACCTTCTTACACATTCATTTACCATATTTGTCCACTTTTTCCTTGGCCAACCATACCTCCTCCCACTTTCAAACTCAGTATCTTACAGTTTTTTCACCACCTTATTTATACCCATTCTCTTAAAATGACCATATCATCTGAGCACACGCTTCAGCTCCAGTGTCCAGACTCCAAATCCTTCATGAATCATATTATTCCTTTTCCTGAGCACTCTCTGTGAAGTGAATCATATTATTCCTTATCCTGTGCACTTTCTGTATTTCACACACACTTCTTAGTGACCCCATTTCCACTGCACTTATTCATGACCTTTGGATTACCATGCGATATCTGTCTTACACCCATGTATTCATGTGGGTCCTAAGCTCATTCATGCAATCACCTTGCAGCTTCCACACTCAGACCTGTTTTATATCATGACCTTTAACCCCTCAGCTGCATATAGCATTCTGGTAATGCCAATTGGTAGGCTGCACCATACATTCTGGAAGAGCTGCGTGAAACACTGAACTTTTCGGTCATTTTTTGCGCCTACTGCAAGCTTATGCATGATGAATGTGTAGTGTAAACTTTGTCTGACTAAATTCTTATCGTGTATGCTTAGGTATAAGTGGTTCAGAACACATGATGAAAACTCAATACAGTAAAACCTGGACATAATGGACTTCAGTAGACCAGAGTCTATTAGCTACCAGACTAAATTCTTATATACAGGTCTCCCTTGCTTTACGATCAGTATGCATTCCTAGAAGGGCAATCGTGTAGCAAACAAGTTTAATGGGAAAAATAGGGATGCATTCCTGGACTCGTATATAAGAAACCCAACACCCACATAAGTGGTTTAATATGCAATGATAATGATGTTTTATGTAGTAGAGTGCATCTGAATCACATATGAATGTACATTTGCAAACATAAAAACATGAAATAACATAAACAATGATGTGAAATATGGTACAGTATGAAGAACAGGAAAAACAGTAATATCCTGGGCACTGATGCACACAGACACATGAAGGTTGTAAGCTGAACAAGCGCGCGGGTGAGACTGCAGTTTCGGGACAATTCGCTGTTGTCAGTTCGCCGTCACAACAATGACAAGCTAATTCGCCGTCATTAATGAAGACAGCTATGGGTGATGCTAGAATATAATTCAAAGGTGACTACAGTGAGGAAGAAACAAGTTAATTATTGACTAAAGGTGCAACTAATAAATAATATCCAAAGCCTATGCTATTGAACATAGACTCTGATGGATCCCCCTGAAATATAGTTGTTAATGTATTGATTAATTAGTGATAAGTACGGTATATTTACAAAATGACGGGTAATCGTCCAGGGTGCGAGTTGTCCTGAAGTGGAATCGTCCATGTTTTGACGGCAAATTGTCTGACGGCGAATTGACTTGATGGTGAATTATCTCGGAACCAGTGATGGTTAGTTGGCGGAAGCGCGGGAAACTGTATGCACGGGGTGGGTATGCCACGTAACTCACAGGTGATCTGCCTGTGAGCGCGGGATTTCTCCACATTACCAATTGTAAATTCAGGGGAGCTCAGTCGTAAAACGAACGATTGGTAGATTGGTACTAAAGACGAACAATCGTAAATGTGAACTATCGTAAAACGAAACATCGTAAAATGAGGGCGACCTGTACTGGAAAAAGTCCAATAAAACCAGAAGCAGTCCAGACTGCCTGACCTCTTCAGCAATTTTTATCACAATAAGGCAGATAAAAGAAATGTTTATCAGCGTACAGTACAGTATTATTATATATATTGTATATTATACCATTTGATTGTTGTAGTGAATGTATAATGCAGTAAACAACTGCAGTGGTACAGTGCACCCCCACACAATGCGAACTCACACAGTGCGAATCACCTATAATGCGAGGTCAACCCAGAAAATGCTTATTTTTATCGAATGCAAAATCTGCAAATTGAACTTCCCAACATGCGAATCGCCTGTATGATTCCAAGGCAAAAATGGACTTCCCGCCATTACTACGAGTGTTGGGCTGGACAATGTGAGTCAGTTACATGATGGCAGGTGGCTGGCAGTGAGCCAGATTCAAAATAGCGCGCGGCTGGGCAGCTATATGCTTGCCATCTACCGACTTTCCTTGGTAAGCAAACACTTCTTCATATTGCCGCGAGAACACGTTGTACCTCACATCTTGTAGTCCATTTTAGCATCATAGCAGTACCCACCTGTTCATCATGGTCTCAGCTGTAAACTTTTAAGGCTTTATGGCACCTCCAGGAAACCACAGCAGTGACAGTGAGAGTAACAACGGGGCAAGAGTAGACGTCCCGAGCCTCGAATACCCACCCACCCCCTCCCTTCTTAACAAACCCAGAAGTCACTTAAATAAAGGTACATGGTGCTCTATTTGTTGTTTTATTTGTTGGTTCAAGTAGAAGTACTGTTAGACAAAGTATTAGCAGGGCAGAATGGGTTGGAAGGGGACCTGAAGACCAAGCCCTGGGTGGGTTGTTCACCATATGCCATTTTTCCCATAAATTCTATGGTTCACACAATGCGAAATCGTAGAATGCGAGGGTTTCTGCTGCTCATAAACTCTTATTGTGTGAGGGTGCACTGTAGTGAAAAAAGTTTAAAAACCGTTGGTTGGATCTGGACTAATGTCTGATATATTGGAAAAAGCCCTGGTTAGCAGAGGGAAGTCTGGATGTTGCTTTTATTAGAATTTCTTTTTTGTGTGTTTTGTTTGTTTTTAATGGCTTGGGGTCCCAGTTAGTCCGTTATTAGTGAGGTTTTACTGTTTTTTTTACCGGTTTTCCTGCACCACAGACATGGGAAATGTTTAGGGCCGTCGCAGCCGTAGGGTTAAAGCAGCAGCCACTTTCCGTTCCTGGGCTACTTTACTTTCCTTTTTCTTTGCACATTTATCTCTCTTCTTTATCACTATATCCAGATACTTAAACTTCCTCCCCAGTTCAAGTCTCTCACCATTCACAATCACATCACAGTGGGAGTCACCTTCTACCTCAACAACCACCACTTCATTCTTATCTACATTTACTTTCAAAGCTTGATGCTCACAAGTATCCACATAGCAATACACCAGTCCACAAAGCTCTTGGAAGACCTTGCATACAAACTTGAATGTGAATGTCAACAAAAACAAAATAATGGTATCTAATAGGAAATAATATGACACTAGATATGGCATGCAATTTAGGATAAAGAGAGGAAGCAGGGTTAGCTGAAGGGTACAGGTGGGGGGTGAGGTGCTCAAGCTGGTTAATAATTTTAATATCTGAGAGATGTATTGTGTGAACATAACAAAATGGAGTGTGAGGTTAAAGAATGATCATTTCATGAGAGAAGAGTAGGTGGATAACCTGGCTGTATTTTGAATAGGTAGGATGGTAACTGTGGAAGTTAAGAGGACCTTGCATTACAATATTTTACTGCTGGCACTGTTGTATGGGAAAGAAACTTTGGCAGGGGGTGACAGAAAACATTCTAGGTTACATGTTGTGGAAATTACCTTTTTCAGAAAACATGTGGGAATAAGCTGGGTAAATGGTATACTGTAATGAGTAAAGAAATTTATGTGTATCTTGGAAGAAAGGGCTATAGGATGTGGAATTACCAAATTAATTAAAGGGAGCACACTTAGATGGTATGGACACATTCAGAGAATGCACATAAATACTATAGCATGCCACAGTATGATATGTTTTTGGAAGTGAGACTGAAGATAATGTTGGTAGAGGTGACTTATCTTGGAAAGATCGTATTACATCTCTTGTAAAATCTGCTTCCAAGAGATTAGGTGTGCTGAGCTGACTCCGTACCTTCTTCACCCCTGCGTAGTTGTTAAGTTTATATACGGGTTTTATTTGCCCTTGTTTAGAGTACAACTCACATATGTGGGAAGGCTTCCCACATACAGCACTTCTCAATAGGGTGAAGTCAAAGGCTTTTCGTCTCATTAACTCTCCTCCTCTTACTGGCTCCCTTAATCCTCTGTCTTTTCGCCTCACTGTTGCATCTTTGTCTCTTTTCTGTCGTTACTTCAATGGTCACTGCTCCTCTGAATTGTCTGTTTGCATCCCCCCCAACTCTCATCCCTTTTCTGTACAACTCTCTAATACAAGAGTTAACCCTTAACCGTTCTTTATTTATGCAACAGGTCAACTCTGGAAGTGTCTCCCTCTGTCTGTATTTCCTTCTTCCTATGATCTCCAGTCTTTTAAATGCAGTGTGTCCATTCATCTCAAAACAATCGGATCTTTAATTTGGCGCTCTCTTGTATTTGTTTTTTTCTTGGAAGGAACAGTTTGCAGGCTCCTGACGTTTGGTTCCTTCTTCCTAGCATTAAAAAAAAAAAAAAAAAAGTTTTGAGAGTGTGGAGCAGTGTACTGGTGAGAGAGAAGGAAGAGGAAAAGGAGTGTTTGAGAGAATGAGAGAGTATGTGTGGGCAAAATAACCAGAAGCCCCTGGGGGTAGGGGTTTTCAAGAATTCTCCCCCAGTATCCCTGCTTGTCGTAAGAGGCGACTAAAAGGGTTGGTGGTGGGTTAGTACCCCACCCCGTAAAAACAACTAACTAAAAATACGAACAGGAAGCCTC
>JAGKTI010032675.1:0-11850 GCA_018397915.1 Birgus latro
ATCAAGGTTTCTGTTACAACATAAACCACATTTCCTTAGGTAAAATCTTTCAATACTGTGATTCCTCTTGATAGGGAATTCTGGGTTATTAACTTCTGATTTTTTTTTTTTATTCTCCTTAGCCCTGACGTCAAGGACAAGAAGTAGTGCAAATTGTGAAATAGTTCCGGCTGATAGCATCCGTTTGGGAGGTAGGTCCATTCTCTTTTAATCTAATGATGGCTGAATAACCGTATTTCTCGGCGAAAACGCTGAATATGCAACTTCCTCAAGTGTTCTGAAAGTTCATTGTAAAACACATTATATTTATATTCAGAACAAAGAAGACACTTCTGATGATGAAAAAATCACATTTATGAAGGATAACAAGAATGTCGACTGACACGTAAAGAGAGCTGGCACCTTAAGTTTTTATGAACAAAAAACTTGAAAAGTTGTGAGGATCACCGACCCAATTTAAAAACATCGATTTTTTTTTCCCTCAACCACAAGCAGCTTAA
The DNA here is from genome assembly GCA_018397915.1 of Birgus latro. NCBI lineage: Eukaryota > Metazoa > Arthropoda > Malacostraca > Decapoda > Coenobitidae > Birgus > Birgus latro. The sequence continues at coordinate 501 of JAGKTI010032675.1, forward strand.
AATTACGTCGAGCCTCGTGGCGTAAAAGAAAAAAATAACGAGCTTTTGCACAATATCAATGTTTCTATTACACCAAAATCCACATCTCCTTATGTAAAATCTTTCAATGCTTTGATTCCTCTTGATTCGGAATTCTGGATTTTAACTGTCGATTTTTTCCCCTTAGAAGTGACTTCATGGACAAGAAGTAGCGCAAATTGTGAAATAGTTCCGGCTGATAGCATACGTTTTAGAGGTAGGTCCATTCTCTTTTAGTCTAATGATGACTGAATGCGCGTATTTCTCGGAGGAAACTCTGAATATGCAACTTCCAAAAGTATTCTCAAAGTTGATTGTACATTATATTATATTCAGATATAAGAATTCACTTGTGAAGGTGAAAATGTCATTTTTTAGGCATAACAAGAAGTCGACTGACATGTAATGAGACCTGGCACCTTAGGTTTTTAACAATATAAGGCTTGAAACATTGTTCGGATCACCGAGCCAATTTAAAAACCGTTTTTTTTTTTTTTCTCAAGCACAAGCAGTTTAAAATTACGTCGATCCTCTTGGAGGTCTCCCCCCCAAAAAAATAAACTTTTGCACAATATCAAGGTTTCTGTTACACCAAAACCACATTTCCTTAGGAAAAATCTTTTAATACTGTGTTTCCTATTGGGACGGAATTCTGGATTATTAACTTCTGATTTGTCGATTTTTTTTTTTTTTCCCATTAGCCTTGACTTCAAGGACAAGAAGTAGAGAAAATTGTGAAATAGTTCCGGCTGATAGCATCCGTTTTGGAGGTAGGTCCATTCTCTTTTAATCTAATGATGGCTGAATAAACGAATTTCTCGGCGAAAACGCTGAATATGCAACTTCCTCAAGTGTTCTGAAAGTTGATTGTAAAACACACATTATATTCAGAACTATCAAGACACTTGTGAGGGTTAAAATGTCACATTTATGAAGGATAACAAGAAGTCGACTGACACGTAAAGAGAGCTGGATCATTAGGTTTTTAACAATATAATGCCTGAAACTGTGAGGATCACCGAGATAATTTAAATACTTCGATTTCTTTTTTCGAGCACAAGCAGTTTAAAATTACGTCGAGCCTCGTGGCGGTAAACGAAAAAAAACGAAGTTTTGCACAATTATAAGGTTTTTGTTACTCTAAAAACTATATTTTCTTAGATAAAATCTGAGTGTGAAAATGTCACATTTTTGAAGGATAACGAAGTCGACTGACACTTAAAGAGAGATTTCACCATACGTTTTAAGAATATAAATATAGAAGCATTGTGGGGATCACCGAGAAAATTTAAAAACTTCGATTTTTTTTTTCTCAAGCACAAACAGGTTAAAATTACATTGAGCCTCGTGGCAGTAAAAAAAAAAAAAAATCGAACTTTTGCAAACTATCAGGGTTTCTATTACACCAAAAACCACATTTCCTTAGGTAAAATATTTCAATACTGTGATCTGTGATTCCTCTTAAGACGAATTTCTGGATTATCTTCTGATTTGTCGAATTTTTTTCCCCCAATAGCCGTGACTTCAAGGACAAGAAGTAGTGCAAATTGTGAATTAGTTCCGGATGATAGCATCCGTTTTGGATGTAGGTCCATTCTTTTTTAATCTAATTGTCTGAGGCCTATTTATCAGCGAAAACGCTGAATGTGCAACTTCCTCGAAAGTTATCAAAGTTGATTGTGAATCACATTATGTTATACTCAGATTTATGAAAACACTTGTGAGGGTGAAAATGTCACCTTTATGAAGGATAACAAGAACTCGAGTGACGTCAATTGAGCTGGCACCTTAGGTTTTTAAGAACAAAAAGCTTGAAACATTGTGAGGATAACGAGAGAATTTAAAAACCGATTTTTTTTTTCTCAAGCCCTATAAGTTTAAAATTACATTCAGCCTCGTGGCGGGGAAAAAAAGAAAAAAAACTTTTGCACAATATCATGGTTTCTGTTACACCAAAACCACATTTCCTTAGGTAAAATCTTTCAATACTGTGATTCCACTTAAGACGGAATTCTGGATTATTAACTTCTGATATGCAGATTTTTTCCCCCCATTAACTGTGACTTCAAGGACAAGAAGTAGTGCAAATTGTGAAATAGTTCCGGCTGATAGCATCCGTTTTGGATGGTGTTCCATTCTCTTTTAATCTAATTATGGCTGAATAAGACTATTTATGTGCGAGAACGCTGAATGTGCAACTTCCTCAAATGTTCTCAAAGTTGATTGTAAATCACATTATTTTATATTCAGAACTATGAAAACACTTTTGAGGGTGAAAATGTCATACTTATGGAAGATAAAAAGAACTCGAATGACACGTCAATTGAGCTGACACCTTAGATTTTTAAGAACAAAAAGCTTGAAACAGGATCACCGAGACAATTTAAAAACTTCGATTTTTTTTTCTCAAGCACAATGAGTTTAAAATTACATTGAGCCTCGTGGGGTTAAAAAAAAAAAAACTTTTGCACAATATCAAGGTTTCCGTTACACCAAAAAACAAATTTCCTTAGGAAAAATCTTTCATTACTGTGATTCCTCTTGAGAGGGAACTCTGGAATATTAACTTCTGATTTTTTTTTTGTTCTCCTTAGCCGTGACTTGAAGGACAAGAAGTAGTGGAAATTGTGAAACAGTTCCGGCTGATAGCATTTGTTTTGGAGGTAGGTCCATTCTCTTTTAATCTTATGATGGCTGAATAAGAGTATTTCTCGGACAAAACGCTGAATATACAACTTCCAGTAGTGTTCTTATAGATGACTATAAAACACATTATATTATATTCAGAACAAAGAAGACACTTTTGAGGATGAAAAAATCACATTTATGAAGGATAACAAGAATTCGACTGACACGTAAGGAGAGCTGGCATCTTAGGTTTTTATGAACAAAAAGCTTGAAACGTTGTGAGGATCACCGACCCAATTTAATAACTTCGATTTTGTTTTCTCAACCACAAGCAGCTTAAAATTACTTCGAGCCTCGTGGCGTAAAAAAAAAAAAAAAGCTTTTGCTCAATATCAAGGTTTCTATTACACCAAAATCCACTTTTCCTTATGTAAAATCTTTCAATGCTTTGATTCCTCTTGAGTCGGAATTCTGGATTTTAACTATCGATTTTTTTTCCCCTTAGAAGTGACTTCATGGACAAGAAGTAGCGGAAATTGTGAAATAGTTCCGGCTGATAGCATACGTTTTAGAGGTAGGTCGATTCTCTTTTAGTCTAATGATGACTGAATGCGCGTATATCTCGGAAGAAACTCTGAATATGCAACTTCCAAAAGTGTTCTCAAAGTTGATTTTAAAACACATTATATTATATTCAGATCTAAGAAGACACTTATGAAGGTGAAAATGTTATTTTTTATGCATAACAAGAAGTCGACTGACACGTAAAGAGACCTGGCACCTTTGGTTTTTAACAGTATAAAGCTTGAAACATTGTTCGGATCACCGAGACAATTTAAAAACCGTTTTTTTTTTTCTCTCAAGCACAAGCAGTTTAAAATTACATCGATCCTCGTGGAGGAAAAAAAAAACAACTTTTGCAGAAAATCATGGTTTCTGATACACGAAAAACCACATTTCCTTAGGTAAAATCTTTTAAAACTGTGTTTCCTCTTGGGACGGAATTCTGGATTATTAACTTCTGATTTGTCTATTTTTTCCCCATTAGCCGTGACTTCAAGGACAAGAAGTAGTGCAAATTGTGAAATAGTTCCGGCTGATAGGATCCGTTTTGGAGGTAGGTCCATTCTCTTTTAATCTAATGATGGCTGAATAAGCGAATTTCTCGGCGAAAACGCTGATTATGCAACTTCCTCAAGTGTTCTGAAAGTTGACTGTAAAACACATATTATATTCAGAACTATGAAGACACTTGTGAGGGTTAAAATGTCACATTTATGAAGGATAACAAGAAGTCGACTGACACGTAAAAAGAGCTGGCTCATTAGGTTTTTAAGAATATAATGCCTGAAACACTGTGAGGATCACCGAGATAATTTAAAAACTTCGATTTTTTTTTTTCGAGATCAAGCAGTTTAAAATTACGTCGAGCCTCGTGGCGGTAAAAAAAAAAAAAACGAACTTTTGCACAATTATAATGTTTTTGTTACACCAAAAACTACATTTCCTTAGGTAAAATCTTTCAATACTGTGATTCCTCTTGAGACGGAATTCTGGATTTTTAACTTCTGATTTGTCGATTTTTTTCCCCTTAGCCCTGACTTCAATGACAAGATTTAGTGCAAATTGTGAAATAATTCCTTCCGATAGCATCCGTTTTGGAGGTAGGTCCACTCTCTTTTAATCTAATGATGGCTAGATAAGCGTATTCTCGGTGAAAACGCTGAATATCCAACGTCCTCAAGTGTTCTCAAAGTTGATTGTAAAACACATTATATATATATTCCGAACTAAGAAGACACTTTTGAGGGTGAAAATGTCACATCTATGAAGGATAACAAGAAGTCGACTGACACGTAAAGAGGGCTGGCATCGTAGGTTTTTATGAACACAAATCTTGAAACATTGTGAGGATCACCGAGACATTTTAAAAACTTCGATTTTTTTCCCTCAAGTACAAGAAGTTTAAAATTAAGTCCAGCTTCGTGGCGGTAAAAAAAAATTAAAAAACTTTTGCCCAATATAAAGGTTTCTGTTACTCCAAAATCTATATTTCCTTAGGTAAAATCATTCAATAGTGATTCCTCTTCAGACGGAATTCTGGATTATTTACTTCTGATTTGTCGATTTTTTCCCCCTTAGCCGTGACTTCAAGGACAAGTTTTAGTGCAAATTGTGAATTACTTCTGGCTGATAGCATCCGTTTTGGAGGTAGGTCCTTTCTCATTTAATCTAAAGATGGCTGAATAAGTGTATTTCTCGGCGAACACGCTGAATGTGCAATTTCCATAAGTGTTCTCAAAGCTGACTCTTAAACACATTATATATTCAGAACTAACAAGACACTTGTGAGAGTGAAAATGTCACATTTTTGAAGGATAACGTAGTCGACTGACACGTAAAGAGAGATTTCACCTTACGTTTTAAGAATATAAAGCTTGAAACATTGTGAGGATCACCGAGACAGTTTAAAAACTTCGATTTTTTTTCTTAAGCACAAGCAGGTTAAAATTACATTGAGCTTCGTGGCGGTGATAAAAAAATCGAATTTTTGCACAATATCAAGGTTTCTGTTACACCAAAAACCACATTTCCTTAGGTAAAATATTTCATTACTGTGATTTATCTTAAGACGGATTTCTGGATTATCTTCTGATTTGTCGATTTTTTTTCCCCATTAGCCGTGACTTCAAGGACAAGAAGTAGTGCAAATTGTGAATTAGTTCCGGAAGATAACATCCGTTTTGGATGTAGGTTCATTCTCTTTTAATCTAATTATGGATGAAGCGTATTTATCAGCGAAAACGCTGAATTTGCAACTTCCTCAAATGTTCTCAAATTTGATTGTGAATCACATAATGTTACATTCAGAACTATGAAAACACTTATGAGGGTGAAAATGTCACATTTATGAAGGATAACAAGAACTCGAGTGCCATGTCAATTGAGCTGGCACCTTAGATTTTTAAGAACAAAAAGCTTGAAACATTGTGAGGATCACGAGACAATTTAAAAACCGATTTTTTTTTTCCCCTCAAGCACAATAAGTTTGAAATTATATGGAGCCTCGTGGCGGTAAAAAAAAAAAGAAAAAACTTTTGCACAATATCATGGTTTCTGTTACTGCAAAAACCACATTTCCTGAGGTAAAATTTTTCGATACTGTGGTTCCTCTTAAGACGGAATTCTGGATTATTAACATCTGATATGCCGATTTTTTTTTTTCCCCATTAACTGTGACTTCAAGGACAAGAAGTAGGGCAAATTGTGAAGTAGTTCCGTGTGATAGCATCCGTTTTGGAGGGTGGTCCATTCTCTTTTAATCTAATTATGGCTGAATAAGACTATTTATATGCGAAAACGCCGAATGTGCAACTTCCTCAAATGTTCTCAAAGTTGATTGTAAATCACATTATGTTATATTCAGAACTATAAAAACACTTTTGAGGGTGAAAATGTCACATTTTTGAAGGATAAGAAGAACTCGACTGACACGTCAATTGAGCTGGCACCTTAGATTTTTTAGAACAAAAAGCTTGAAACAGGATCATCGAGACCATTTAAAAACTTCGATTTTTTTTTCTCAAGCACAATATGTTCAAAATTACACTGAGCCTCGTGGGGGTTAAAAAAAAAAAACTTTTGCACAATATCAATGTTTCCGTTACACGAAAAAGCACATTTCCTTAGGTAAAATCTTTCAATACTGTGATTCCTGTTGATAGGGAATTCTGGAATATTAACTTCTGATTTTTTTTTTTTGTTCTCCTTAGCCGTGACTTCAAGGACAAGAATAAGTGAAAATTGTGAAATAGTTCCGGCTGATAGCATCTGTTTTGGAGGTAGGTCCATTCTCTTTAAATCTAATAATGGCTGTATAAGCGAATTTCCCGGCGAAAACGCTGAATATTCAACTTCCTCAAGTGTACTGGAAGTTGATTGTAAATTATATTATATTCAGAACTATGAAGACACTTGTGAGGGTGAAAATGTCACATTTATGAAGGATAACAAGAAGTCGACTGACACGTAAAGAGAGCTGGCACATTAGGTTTTTAAGAATATTATTATTGAAACATTGTGAGGATCACCGAGATAATTTAAAAACTTCGATTTTTTTTTTTCAAGCACAAGCAGTTTAAAATTACGTCGACCCTCGTGGCGGTAAAAAAAAAAAACTTTTGCACAATTATAACGTTTTTGTTACAGCAAATACTACACTTCTTTGGGTAAAAGCTTTCAATACTGTGATTCCTCTTGAGACGGAATTCTGGATTTTTTAACTTATGATTTGTCGATTTTTGTTCCCGTTAGCACTGACTTCAATGACAAGAAGTAGTGCAAATTGTGAAATAGTTCCGGCATATAGCATCCGTTTTGGAGATCGGTCCACTCTCTTTTAATCTACTGATGGTTCAATAAGCGTATTTCTCGGCGAAAACGTTGAATATGCAACTTCCTCAAATGTTCTCAAAGTTGATTATAAAACACATTATATTATATTCCGAACTAAGAAGACACTTGTGAGCGTGAAAATGTCACATCTATGAAGGATAACAAGAAGTCGACTGACACGTAAAGAGAGCTGGCACCTTAGGTTTTTAAGAACAAAAAGCTTGAAACATTGTGAGGATCACCGAGACATTTTAAAAACTTCGATTTTTTTTTTATTTTTTTCTCAAGCACAAGCAGTGTAAAATTAAGTCCAGCTTCGTAGAGGTAAAAAATAAAAACTTTTGCACAATATCAAATTTTCTGTTTCTCCAAAATCCATATTTCCTTAGGTAAAATCTTTCAATACTGATTCCATTCAGATTGAATTCTGGATTATTAACTTCTGGTTTGTCGATTTTTTCCCCCTTAGCCGTGACTTCAAGGACAAGATGTCGTGCAAATTGTGAATTAGTTTCGGCCGAAAGCATCCGTTTTGGAGGTAGGTCCTTTCTCTTTTAATCTAATGATGGATGAATAAGCGTATTTCACGGCGAAAACGCTGAATATGCAACTTCCACAAGTGTTCTTAAAGTTGACTCTTAAACATATTATATAATATTCAGAACTAAGAAGACACTTGTGAGGGTGAAAATGTCACTATTTGAAGGATAACAAGAAGTCGACTGACACGTAAAGAAGGCTGGCACCATAGATTTTTAAGAAAATAAATCTTGATACATTGTAAGGATCACCGAGACAATTTAAAAACTTCAATTTTTTTTCTCAAGCACAAGAAGGTTAAAATTACATTGAGCCTCGTGGGGGTAAAAAAAAAAAAAAAATAACGAACTTTTGCACAATATCAAGGTTTCTGTTACACCAAAAACCACATTTCCTTAGGCAAAATCTTTCAATACTCTAATTCCTCTTAAGACAGAATTCTGGATTATTCTGATTTGTCGATTTTTTTTTCCCCCATTAACCGTGAGTTCAAGGACAAGAAGTAGTGCAAATTGTGAAATAGTTCCGGCTGATAGCATCCGTTTTGGATGTATGTCCATTCTCTTTTAATCTAATTATGCCTGAATTAGCCTATTTATCGGCGAAAACGCTGAATGTGCAACTCCTCAACTGTTCTCAAAGATGATTTTAAATCACATTATGTTATATTCAGAACTATGAAAACAATTGTGAGGGTGAAAATGTCACATTTATGAAGGATAACAAGAACTCGAGTGACACGTCAATTGAGCTGGCATCTTAGGTTTTTAAGATCAAAAAGCTTGAAACATTGTGAGGATCACGAGACAATTTAAAAACTTCGATTTTTTTTTCCCTCAAGCACAATAAGTTTAAAATTACATTGAGCCTCGTGGCGGTAAAAAAGAAAAAGAAAAAACTTTTGCACAATATCATGGTTTCTGTTACTCCAAAAACCACATTTCCTGAGGTAAAATTTTTCAATACTGTGATTCCTCTTAAGACGGGATTGTGGATTATTAACTTCTGATATGCAGATTTTTTTTTTTTCCCCATTAGCTGTGACTTCAAGGACAAGAAGTAGTGCAAATTGTGAAATAGTTCGGTCTGATAGCATCCGTTTTGGAGGTAGGTCCATTCTCTTTTAATCTAGTTATGGCTGAATAAGACTATTTATGTGCGAAAACGCCGAATGTGCAACTTCCTGAAATGTTCTCAGAGTTGATTGTAAATCACATTATGTTATATTCAGAACTATGAAAACACTTTTGAGGGTGAAAATGTCACATTTATCGCTATCTATCTATTGCCCGACGCCTCAATCCCGAACGAGGTGACCACAAACAAATCGCCTCCATGTCACTCTGTCCCCTGCCATTTCACTACCACGCTCCCAACTCACACCCCCGTCTCTCATATACCTCTCCACTCCATCCCTCGATCTCATCCTCGGCCTCCCCCTCCCTGTCGCCCCCTCCACCTCACTCACATACACTCTCCTCGTCAATCTTTCACTCTCCATCCTCTCCACATGCCCAAACCACCTTAACGTGTTTCTCCTAACGCTTCCCATCACATCCTCAACCACACCACAACGCTCCTTCACTTCCTCATTTGTTAGTCTGTCTCTCCATGTGACTCCACATGCTCCTCTCAAATAACTCATTTCCACTGCTCTCACTCTTGACTTCTGTCCTTCCAACAGGGTCAAAGCTTCACTTCCATATGTCAGAGTTGGTATCACAATACTGTCATGTAACAACTTTTTCACTTCCATGCTCACCTCCCTGTTTCTTATCACTGCTTTCAACGAACCAGCAACCTTCCTTCCCCGCTGCACCCCTTCGAGCACTTCACCCTCCAGACTACCATCCTTACTCATCACACTGCCCAAGTACTTAAATTCACTCACATTCTCCATATCCTTCCCATCCAATCTCACTGTACACTCGATGGCTTCACTTCTCTCGAAGACCATCACTTTACTCTTCCCCACATTCACCTTTAGATTCCGTATCTTACCCACTCTCCCAAACTCATCAACCAAGCCTTGCAGCTCCCCTTCGTCTTCACTCAACAACACAGTATCATCTGCAAACAACAGTACAGGGAGTTTCCACACACTGCCCTCTCTCACTAGGGCCACTCCAACATCCACTGCCCGACCCTGTATCTCTTTTATAACCCCATCCATATACAGATTGAACAACCATGGAGACATGACACATCCTTGTTTCAATCCAACCTTCAAATGGAAAGATTCACTCAGTTTGCCATCCACACGCACTGCAGCCTTAGCACCCTCATACATACTCTTCACTGCCTTCAACAACTTCCCATCCACTCCATATATTCTTAATACCTTCCACAAACCTTGTCTATCCACCCTGTCATATGCTTTCTCCAGATCCATGAAGGCTGCATACAACTTCTTGCCCTTCTCTAGAAACTTTTCCACTAAGGATTTAAGAATGAATATCTGGTCTACACAACCTCTTCCCTTCCTAAAACCTCCTTGTTCTTCTCCAACTAATTCGTCAGCAATTTCCCTAACTCTGTCAATAAGTATCCTACCATATATTTTTCCTATTACACTGAGAAGGCAAATGCCCCTATGATTACCACACACTGCTTTTTCCCCTTTTCCCCTGTACAGAGGAATAATTATACCTGACTTCCAATCCTCCGGGACTCTACCCTCCTCCCAAGCCAAACTGCACACCTTCCACATCCATTCTATTACTATCTCTCCCCCATGCTTCAGCATCTCACCACACACTCCATCAATTCCTGGGGCTTTCCCCATTTTAACTTTCTTGATTGCTTCCACCACTTCCATCCTGGTGATTTCTTCCTCTCTTCTCAGAACCCTCCTTCTCCCTGCCATTCCCCAGCCACTTATACTTGCATTACTTTCATTCTCTATGTTCAACAGTTCATTAAAGTGTTCTCTCCATCTGTTTACTTTCTTTCCCTTCTCCACTAGCAATCTACCATTTTTATCTTTCACACCCCCACTGCCTTCGTTGGCACCCTGTCTAGCTCTCCTTACCTCCTTCCAGAACATTTTCTTACATTCCCTCCACTTTGCACTCAAATTCCTTCCAAACTCCTCATCCACTCTCTTCTTACTCTCTCTTACTAATCTTTTCACCTCTCTCCTCCTCACTACATATAACTCTCTCGTCCGTCTCTCAGCTTCTTCGTTGCCCCTGTTCCTCATCCACTCATTATATGCTTTCTTCTTTTGTGCCACAGCCTCTCTCACCTCTTCAGTCCACCACGCTGTTCCCCGAACCCCCTTTCGTCTTCTCTTCACCCCACACACCACCTCACATGCTGCACAGATTTCTTCTGTGAATACCTTGCACACACCCTCCACGTCCCCCATCTGCTCCAATCTATATTTACCCAATCGCTCCTCCACTTCTCTTCTATATTCAGCCTTTATTCCATCCTCTTGTAACTTTTCTACCCTCCTTGTAACACATACTTCCTCCTGTCTTTCTCTTCTTCTCTTCCTCCATCTTGTTTGGACTCTGATTCTGGCCACCACCAAGTGGTGGTCAGAAAGTCCACTCTCCCAACCTCTATATACTCTTGCATCCATTATACATCTTCTCATCCTTTCATCCACACACACATAGTCAATCATTGCCTTCCGTTCATTCATTCCCCGGTCCTCTCTTCTCACCACTCGCCATGTATACCTATGGATCATTTTGTGCCTGAAGAGGGTATTAACTACCACCAACCCCCTCCCAGCACAAATGTCCACTAAAGCACTGCT
>JAGKTI010032676.1:0-11850 GCA_018397915.1 Birgus latro
AATAAGAAATCAACGTCCCTTTTTATTAATTAAACTTGATACTAGCCATTGTAAGCAAAAAAAGTGATTCTCCTTGATGATGCTAAAATTTATCATTCAAAGCATTTTACGTACTGAAAATTTATATTTCTGACTATTTATTTCCCACGTTGTCTTATATACGTAGGCCAATTCATGACTTTCTGTATATCGCAGACTAAGAGTTTCAAAGCTAATAATTTATCTATCTGCCTCTCTTTGTATTTATTTATTTTTCTGTTTACCTATATAATGCCAGACGCCTTAATCCCGTAAGGGGTAGCTACAAAGAAATCACCTCCATGTTGCCTTGTTCTCTGCCATTTGAGTGCCCTTCTCCAACTCACACACCCCTCTTTCATAGATTTCTCCAATCCATCATTCAATCTCATCCTTGGTCTCCCCCAGCTTCTCTTCCCCTTCCACCACACTCACATGTACTCTTCTATTCATGCTCTCTTTCTCCATCCCTCCCATATGATCCGAAATCTCAAAGCTTAACACTTTCAGTCATAATAATAACCACTCTGTATTATTATCTCACTTGTTCTCAATGGCTTGTTGAAGGCTTATGATATCGTCCTTTCCCACCACCATGATGTCGGCCAGACGCTGGAAAAGTGGTGACCCTGATTTGCTGAAATCTGTAGCAAAGGCCACACCCCACGGCATCACTGTCATTCTGGGGAAAATATTTGCAGTATTTACTAGGTTAACACTTTCAATAGAGAAAACAAGTATCCCCTTTTGGCGTTTTATTTATTTATTTATTTTTTTAAACGAAATATCGAGGAATGGTATCATCGTCATCGTCGTCATCATCACCATCAACATTCCTGTCTTATTTTCCTCTGATCCGTTGGGTAAGATCAAGGAAAGAAAATAAAGAGACAAAACCAGGAAAACTAGCAAGCAATAGTTTTCAGTTAAATGGCTTTGCATCTTTCCTCAACAAATTATCAGATTAAGGTAAGTTTTTTTAAGTCTGTCACATGCACGTGGGTCTATGAAGCTGATAATCAGTTTTAGCTAAATCATATCATCCCCAAATTACGACCCACAAACGTAGATGTTGCATCCATATGGCCAGTTGTGCTGTGAGGTGAACAAGACAAGCAGGACACGAATTTTTCTCATGAGTCTCACTGGCCCAAGAATCAGACTCCAGTTGTTCCAGCTGTGAGAAGAATGGGCTTCCCTTTCGACTGATAAGTAAATCAGTGTACAGCTGCTGCTTCACTGAGGATGTCATAGAAATACCTACTCACACTACTTACTGTGAATATAGAACAAATGCTGAAGGGAGGTTTCATGTGGAAGCGGTGGAGCTGAGTGGTTATGCAAAAACTCATTTACTCCCATCCTGTTCGTCGAAAACAAGATGGTGGACAGTGGAAGAAGGACAGTTTCAGCCTGCAGTCCATTGAGTTCATATGCAGATGAGCCTGAGCTTGTAAATAGCCTACTTCGCCCATACGCCAAAAGTCGGACCATAAAACTGAATCTTTCTTAAAAATAACTATTCATATGATTACAAAGTCTTTCACTTAACATTTTACGGCACTATCAAATTAGGTAATAGCAAATACTCACTTAGTAACTGAGTTTACAAGCTCTTCAATGGTCTCTGGTCGCGATGGATATTTCGGCAGTGTGAGGGATGCTATGAGCGAGCCCCTATATGCTGCGCCCAACACCACAGCCATAACTATCCAAGCTGCTACTATTGTTCGTGAGGAGGTCACTGATGGCAGTTTGTGCGGGACACTCTGGGCCAGCAGCACAGCCAACACCGTCTCCACCACACCCATCCCTGACATAAGTTTCGCACCATCACCACTCTCAGGTACCACACAAACCATCTACAGATAACATTTTGATGAGCCGTTACAGTAGCAGTTATTGTCTTGAAATATGCTTTTCACGCAAGGAAAAAAGAACCAAAGGCCAGAAGCCTGTAAGATTATTCCATTCAAGAAAAAAAATAACGGAAAGCCAAAATCAAGATCCTTTCAGTTCAAGATGCCTGGAGACACTGTGGTTGAAAGACTGAAGGCCATAGATAGTAGGAAATACAGACAGAGAAAGACAGTTCCAGGGTTGACCTGTTGCATACATGAAAGACAGAAATTAACGGCTAACTCTTGCATTAGACAGCTGGACTAAAAGGGATGAGAGTTTGTTGCCAGACGTACCAGCTGGAGTGGTGGAGGGATGGAAGCAGACAGTTCTGAGATGCAGTGACCACTGAAGTAGTGACAGAGGAAAGATAAAGATGCAACAGTGCAGCGAAGAGACAGAAGTTGAAGGAAGCCAGGAAGAAGAGAAGAGTTACTAAGACGAAAATCTTTTGACTCCATCACGTTGAGAAGAGCTGTAAGTTGGAAGCTTCTTCACACGTGAAAGTTTTACTCTACAAAGGGACGAATAGAACCCGTGCATAAAGTCAACAACAGTGCAGGGGTAAAGAATGCATGGAGCTGGCACACCTATTCTCTTGAAAGCAGTTTTTACAAAAGAGGTAATATGAACTTTCCCTGATAAATCCCGAGAGGTTACAATGTCCTGTATGTTTAAAGATGATCCAGAACTGATCTGAATATTATTAAGAGGTAAGGGATATTCCTGCAAAAGATTTTGAAGAGTTGGAAGATGTAACAACTGATTTTTTGATGCGTTAAAAGCATCAAGTTTACTTTTACTCCAATCAGAGATTCGAGCCAAGTCACACATTAGGTGTGCAATAGCCACATTCCATATCTGTTTAAGTAATTGCTGAGATGGACGATGAGAGAAGCAAGTGGAAAGGTGAGGTGTGGAGTCATCAGCATATGAGTAGATAGTGTTATACGTACGGCTTAGAAGGTCACTGATGAACTGATTGAAGAGAGATGGTGGAAGGACAGAGCCCTTAGGATCACCACTTCTCACAGCTCTAGGAGAAGAACGGTGACCAACTACAACAGCAGCTATACAACGGCCAGAAGGGAAGCTAGAAATGAAGGCTTATATACTCGTAGAAGGATAGAAACCATAATAGGGAAGTTTGGAAATAAAGATTTTTATCAGATTCGATCGAAGGCCTTTGTGATGTCAAGTGCACTGTAAAAGCTTTCGCCAAAGTCCCAAAAGGAAGATGCTCAGGAGTCTGGAGTGAAGGTGAAAAGATCACCAGTTGAGCGCCCCTTGGGAAAGAAAGTTGAGATAAGAAATGTACTTTATTTTTTTTCTTTTTTAAGAATAGATTCAAAAACTTTTGAAATACCTGTTTTCAAAACATTTAGGCAATAGTGAGAGGGCTGGGAATTGTCACCCTTCATTGGGAGAGGCTGAATGAAAGCAAACCTCCAGCAAAAATGAAAAATAAGTTGTCGGACAAAGGCGAGTTTCCCTAGGCAGGGTGTAAGCAGAGAAGCACTGTTCTTGAGGACAACAGAAGGGACCCCCTCAGGCCCATATGCCTTTTTATTACTGAGGACCGTGATGACAGAAAATACATTAACAGTAATTTTTAATGTTTGCCATGAGGAAGTCAGAGGGGGAAAGTGATGGAGGAACAGCACCGGAATTGTCTAAGATGGAACTGGTGGAGAATGTCAGAGTGAAGAATTCTGCTTTACCAGTAGAAGAAACAGCTACAGAGCCATCAGAATGGAAAGTAGGAGAAAAGAATGGTGAAGTAATGTTGTTAGAAATGTTTGGGTCAAGCTGAGAGAAGGAGCGGAAAGAAGTCGAGCTATAGAGTTCAGAGCATTTAGTACAAATGAGATTATTTTTAGCAAAGCAAAGAACAGATTTAGCATGTTTCCAGGGCTGAGATATAAAAGAGATGAGATTCAGGGGTGACTTGTCTCCTGTACCTTTTGTAGGCCCTCTCCTTGTTGTGGACAGCATTAGAACAAGTGTGATTAAATTTTTTTCTTCTTCTTCTTCTTTCTTAAGTGACAGGATACGAGAAAGGAATGTATGCTTAAATACCCGAGAGAGCAACCTCAGTAATGAGCAATGCACACTCAGATGGTTTTGGGCCATGGAAGCAATAATCATTCCAGGAAAATTGAAAGAAGTAATGCCAGAGGGCCTCCAAATCAACAACTCTAAAGTACCACAGGCACTGTTTCACGAAAGTGTTCACTGGCCTTACTGGAGTGATAGAACAGTTTATGGTGATAAGGCTGCGTTCGAAAGAGCCCAGAGGAAGGAAGAGACTATCAGCACAAGCAAACCAATTGGCTTTAAGAAAAAAGTCATGTATGCTGGCATTCTTTCCAAGGCAGTCAGGGAAACGGGCAGGGTGCTGTACAAGCTGCTCTAGGCCATTAAGGATAGGAAAGATGTAGGCTTGTTCACCAGGTGGATCAGTGAAAGAGAGGAGGGTCAAAGGTGATGGTGAACGTTGAAATCACCTAGAATGAAGATTTCATATAAAAGAGAAATTGATATGATGTGTGTCATCACAGAAGTAAGATACGAGTAGCTGAAGAATTTTTTAGTCTGCAGAGTCAGGGGATAAGTAAACAACACAGATATATTTAGTCAGAGAATGACAGGATATCCGAAGCCAGAAGTAGATAATTCAGAAGATTTAAGCTCAGGAACACGAGAGCAAGATATGTCGTTGCATACATATGCAGAACAGCCACCTATGGCTCTGAAGTGAGTATAGAGAAAGCAGGAGGATACAGATAAGGATTTGGTATCAGCTGCATCAGACAGCTGAGTCTCAGTAAGGAAGTGAAGGTGAGGTTTAGAGGAGGAGAGGTGGTATCGACAGAGAGAAAGGTAGAGGAGAGGCCACGAATGTGGCAGAAATGAATATGGAGTGAGTCTGTGATTACAAACATTTCGTTTGGTCTTTACCGGGAGTGAGGAGGATGGTGGGGGCTTTTATGCTCCTCCTCCCCCCCCCCCCCCCCTCCCAATCGGGACTCCGATGGTTGGTGATGAGATGTAATTTTTCTTAAATTTTAAGAGGGAAGTGTAGTGTGCAATATGCATGAAGTTTGGTGTTGCCAGTCAGGGAAACTTGTGCCGGAGAACCTGCTGGCCTACTCTCCGTGTTACTGAAACACTGTATTGCGTAATACTTGCTGAGAAATGTAACTATCCTTCCACCAAGCACTTATGAACGTTCTCCCTTTTCATTAGCCAAGTATTAAGTAGCAGAGTTTAGTATCACATCAACGTATGTGAAAATAGGTAACTGAAAATAGGTAACGTGCAAGACGACGGTGTCACGATACTACGCTTAAGACAGTCGTCACTTAAATCTTTACACCAGATAAATTTAAAACAAATGCAGAAATTAAAAGCTCGTTTTTTATGGCAACGTAATTGTAAACTGAATGAGAGAGAGACAGAGAGAGAGCATTCTCTCTGAGAGATTGCAGGGATATCAGTAATATGCTTTCTATGTGGCTACATGATTACTGTTTATATTATCATTCATTTGCCATGCACAGGTGTATCTTCTGATGGATAATGTTTCAAAACACATTGTTAAACTCTTGTCTCACCAGTTGCAGTACAGCTGGCACCAGTATAAGCGCCATCAGAATGAAGGCCCACACCAAGTCGTCCATAGGGTAATACAAACTCAGCCAATTGGTAGCCAGTTGAGGCTTGGCCATGCTGAAGCAGTAGCGGGCGTAGGTGTAGCCAACCGAAAAATCGAAGTACTGGTAGCGGTGGTAGAGCAGAGTGTGATAAACGGGCGTGGCGAACACCTTGCGTTTGGACGTTAGATCAAGGGCCTGGTGGATGAAGGTGAGGGAAGAAAATGATTAAAAGAAAAATGTCGTCACAGGATTAAATAGAGTTAATACTTAATTCCTCTTGTGGATATTATTCAGTGTAGGAAAGACTGAGAGTTTTAATGCATGCTATACAAAATATCTCTCATTTCACGAGTTTCTCTTGAGCTGAATATAAACATATGAAGGAAGATGACAAGATCAAATCTGAAGGACGTTCAAAGTACTGGAAATAGACAATATGAGGACGGGTTTCAGATGTTACTCTTCCTGTGTACAGCCCGTTTTATTCACCTGGGATAAACTACTTAAACAGGAGAAGTTAAATGTAATGTTATTAATTCCTCCAACTCCAGCGTTTCCTCGTAAGTTACAAAAATCGTCTCGAAATGGCTTGATTAATAAAGATGTTGTTTTCCTGAAGTTATTAACCTCTTTAACCCCTGCAGTCCAATGATGTATACGATTTTAATCTGAGACATACCTGCAGCAGCCAAGTTATTATTGATTCTAAACACTTAAATCCTTCTATAAACTATATTCACCATTATGAGGAAGTAATTTCTGTCATCCAACTTCACTTCCTTTATCCACGTCAGTTTATAATAGGTTTTTTGCAGTGCTGGGCCTTCTTATCGGAAAGCGGATGTCACCAAGATGAATTCTCCATATTGGCGAAACTTTTTTTTTTTTAAATATAATTTGAAGAATGCCGTATGTGAAGATCGGGTGCTATTGTTTACCAGAATCTGTGTATGTCATTAGCCGAACTGAGAGGGTACGAGCCTAATATGCAGGTTTATGAAAGGATATAATACCAGCACACGCTTTTAATGTTAGCTCAGTTAAGGTTTAAATCCTAAAATAGTGGCAAAAGCATAACCAGACGAATGCCATACCACCATACCACAGACAATTTTATTCTGTTTCTGGGAGAGATAAATACAGCTTTCTTTGACACTTTCCATACAAGACAGCTGTCCCAATCTCAGTGCAGTCCCCGAAAGACATCAGGAATAAACTACATGAAAGACGTCAAGATACGGAAGAGGTTAGTAAGTGGGGAAGATGCTGGAGAGAACTTCCCTCATGTGGTGGCACAGGTATGACCAGCCGATACACTACCCAGTTGTATAGAAGTCTGTTAATTCTTTCCCTATCCACAGAAGAGAGGGTGGTAGTCTGTATGAAAAGGGCAACTTTAGCCTGCAGTCCACTGGCTTTAAATTTCATATAAGCCTGTGGCCGCAACAACAACATTACGTGGGAATATTACATCTCTTAATGATTATGAATTTCACTAAATATACCTTGTCCCATTTTAACGGGGAGTGAAGGCTTTTTTTCTTTTTATATACAGAAGATGAATAGAGGAAAGGAAAACAAATTAATAACAAAATCAAGTGGTGCCAGGCACAACAAACCTCGCCTGACAGCTGTTATTTTTTTGCTGTTAGACACTGTATCGGTACTGCCATTCAGTAACAGTAAATATCTATCTGCAACCAGTTTTGAGTTAAAGCCCCGTGAATATCCGTAAACTTGAGTCTGACCCTTCAAGGTTACTCATGGTCAAAGGTCTTGCTGCTCAATGAAAGCCCACGTAGGAGTCCTGTATGTTGATAACACAACCGGTTTCAAGTTATAGCCCTCTGAAAAAATATGACCTTAATTTTGACCTTTCAAGTTCACTCTATTACCTACAAAATTTAATTACTTCCTTTTGGGACCAGTGCCCACATATCCTGAAATTTTATGTAATTTCTTTCAGCAATTTTCCGTAATATTTCCAACAAACAAAGAAACTCGGCCAAAAACAATACCTAGTCGGACTCCGTCAATTGCGAGGCAAAAATAACGCCATACACCACATTACAGGTGTCTTCTATTCAGAAAAAAATCTGTAAAAGTTGGAATTAAAACTGTTATAAGTTGAAGTTCAGCGGGAAACTAATATGGGGAAGCGAGTTCCATATAGCGCAGTTCGGGGAATAAGGAAATCTTATAGGAAGAAATTCTGCAATATGACAGTGGTACAATCCAGTCAAGAGTGCTGCCAGATGCCAGTGTAGCACGAAGGAAAGCGTGGAGATGTGCAATGCATACAACTCCGTCTATGCCGATGAGGATACTTAGTTAACAGTATGAAATTCCACACGAGGAATATATATTTCTTATGTTAAGGTAATATTCGTAATCAAGTCTTTAATATATGTTAATTGCCCCATTAGGAAGTGCAAGGCTCTGAGCAGAGTAATTAACTCCATATAATTAAGGTTTAATTGACCAGGCACTCTTCCGTAAGTGGCATTACATGAGCAACCTCCAAGTGGATTTAAATACTTTATGGAGTCACAGTCGGTTGTAACATCTAAATTCTAAATTCATTAACCCACCATGTATGCAGGGGAGGCGGTAGCTCGATCGGTAGAGAGTTGGCTTGCGGTCCCGTGGGACCCAGGTTCGAATCCTCGCTGGTGCAGGGAACAGTTTAAGGATTTGAATTTCATTAAATCAGGCTTTACTGATCTACCAGAAGACCCGCCGACATGTCGTAAAAATGACCCCGCTAATACCAATACACCAGTCCTGTATGAGACAGCCCTAGCATGTATTCAATATGGACGGTGGGTGTTAAGCGCCGAAGTGGTGACATGTAGATTGTAGGAGGACGACTGGGCCTTGATAGCAGACTGTGAAGCCTATGCCCAGAGTCGGACACATAAAAAAAAAAGATATTGAGAAATCTTCCTCTTGCATACAGCCAGTGCGTAGTGATGATGATGAGGACGAGGATGATGATCATAACTGAAATTGTAGTGGTGCTCAGATGGGTGATGATGACGATGATGATGATGATGATGATGATACTCCTCTTACCTCAGACCACAAAGTGATGGGGACAACCTCGAAAGTGAAGTTCATTGCTTTGGCAATTGTCTCTAGGAGGAAGTAATCCATGCCATAGCGATGAGTGATAACACGGCCATCCTTAGTCACCTCCTGCTTCTCCACCCACAGTGGCTTGTATGTTGTGGCAGCTACGGACACCTTGGCTCCGTGGAAGCTATGGAGGAGAACCCTACGTCATGCCACAAGTGGTTACATGACCAATACTATAACTCACTGACGAAAACGTGCACATAGGGTATGGGAACTTGTGAATTTTTTCAGCATAATTGCTATTTTTTACTCGTTCCTCGTAGGAGCCACCATAGTATAGCCAGTGTCACTAACTTACTTCCTTACTCATTGAATTACTGAGGAACCAGTTTAAGATAAGGTCTTTGCGGCACTGCTAGAGAGTCCAGGTCTCTCGGATAGGTGCAAATGCTTTCGAACGACCCTCTTGATGATTCTCAGGAATATAAGCCTTATTCACATAATCTTAAGTAGAAAACTCCATAAATATCCTTAGTTCTTTCTGAATATGTAGTAAAATTAATAATATAACCTTTTCAGGGCCACTCTAGGTCATCTTTTGCATTTTTTGGACCACAGTCCTCTAGGGACGTAATGTAACAGCTTATCTGTTCTAGTTTTAGAAATCAATAGATTTAGCTGCACATCTAATTAGTATTTACTGGCATTAAAAAAACCAAGCCTTACATGATCCATAAGTTATGTCAGGTTACAATACTGTGATCCTAACCTTTGTATCTTTCAGCTCTACCCTTGGCTAGGTAAAAAAAAAAAAAAAAAAAAAAAAAGTGGCTTTCACATTGAGTTTAGGCCATTTTAGGCCTGGTCTGTGTAATATTAATAAATAGGCTTGGAAACTAAATTAATAATTACCGCACTTTATTTACATTTCCTTGGTGGTCTAGAACGTAACTGGAGATGGTTGTACTTTGCACACAACTCCTGGAGTCCATAAGGTTTGTGGGGATTTCTCTGTCACGTAGGATGTTGCCAGAGTGAAGGCCTATCTCCTATGAATTAAATATTCTCTACAGTAGCCTAGTCACAGGCATACTGCACTTGAAATTATGTATAATGGTACTGGTAGTTACTGTTTATACTATTATTTAGAGATGATTTATAACAGGTTAATAGAATCTCTTGTATTTAAGGGGGTATTGGCAGCTGCTGTATATCTAGTTTGTTAAGTTCAGTGTCGCCCCTAAACTGAATAAAGTATCTGGAAGTAGCAGAAAAAATCTAAGCATTCATATGTATACTTGTTTTTGTTGTTGACTAACCTAGGGCTGTCTGGCTGAGCAGACCTGTCGACCATAGGTAAGCAACTGCCCCCATGGGGTCGTTCCATTGGTTTCCTACACTGTTGATGGTGTGTCTGCATGTTAACGTTTCATTATGAGCGTTGCGGTGCACGTTTTACCTGTAATACCTATACCTATATAACATAGGTACCTATAATACCTACACGAGCTATAATACCTCGATTAGCCTTACTTAAGCGTACCTTTGATGGGTGGATGGTGGGAACGGGACTTGTAATATAGTGTCTTAATCGAGATATATTGCCCTGCGTGTGAAATCTGTATGCTGTCTTCGTTGACAATGCTGCAATTTTTGGAGATGAGAGATGTTCTTGAAGAGGGTCTGGTAATGCTTGGGAGGTGATTGTTTTATGTTTCTATTCGTGTTATGTGCCTCTGCCACAAAATGTTGGGTGTTGGGTGTTAGCAGAGGCCTCCCTGCAGAATTATGTGCTCCTCTCGTCAATATATTCTCTATGAAGGAGGACTTTAGTATCAAAGTGTAAATGGACTGTGGGATGGTTTTAGTGCAGCCAGTGATGGTGTGTATTGTGTTCTTTACAGTTCTCATGGTGACATAATGTAAGATAGGATAGGGTGTCAGGTCGAGAAAGCAAAGTACATCACTAATGTGATATCTTCTTCGTAGAGTATGAAGTGTTTCATTTTGTTACTCAAAGTCTGTCTTTGCATCTGCCCTCAGTACGTTGAGTCTGAATACGTACCACACCTCGATGCCTTGTATGTGGACATTGAAAGTGAGTTCAGTGCCATGTGTCACTCCAAGGATCGTAGTAGGGGGAATGTGTGGAACATGTTTGTTGTTTAGTGTGATATCAGAGGTGTACCTGTATTCACGACTGCTGCTGGTGATGAGTTTTGTGTATGATTGGGCAGGAGTGGTCGTCAGCCTGTTGTCCTTGACCCATGCATGTAGTGTGTAGAGGTGGTTTTGTTGTAGTGTATAGGTTGTTGTCTGTGATTTGATGTATGTATGAATGGTAATGTCATCTTCTCATAAGGCAATGTTTGTGGACGGCTGGGGCTTGGGACTATCATGCATGTATAGACTGAAAAGTGTAGGTGAAAGAATGAAGTCCTGTGAAACGCTGCTCGGGAAGTTTTGTGATTGTGATGACTTCCATTGAAGTGTAACGTGTTTATCTAGCAGATACGTTGTTGGCAAGCCAGAGTATGTTTTTGTTCTTCACATTTGTGTCGCAGATTTTTGTGGGTACCTTGCGTCGGGGTATGGCATCAAAGCCTTTACTAATTTCTATTGTCGAGAGTTCACGTAGTTGATGCTGTCAGATGAGTGTTGTGTGATATTGGCTTGTAGTGTACAGAGTGAAGTGCTTTAAAGTCGTGTTTAGGTGAGACAAGGGAGGTATTAGGTGATATTTTGCTAAGAATTAGGGATTCATTTATCTTGGGTGGAGTACTAAGTACTGATGTGAGTCTGTACAGTACAAAGGTTAGTGTATTAGAGTTTTGTTTCGTGTAAGTGTAATGATGATTGTTCCATGTTTCCAAAGAATGCGAGTGCTAGGATTTGTGAATGTCATGTTTCCAAATGTTGAGAATACTAGAATGTAAGTATGAGTAGTTTCTGATGTTTGAGAGGGCTTGGATGTCTGGCCTGTTTATGGGGTTCTTTTTCTTAACCCCTTAACCGCGGGTCGTCACTTCCGTGACACTCGGGCGCAGTGGATCATACTGCATACTGCGGGGCGTCACTTTTGTGATTTTGTGTTGTTTAGAATTCGCCCGGGCTTTCAGGTGGTGACTTGTATCATCTATCAGCACTCCCTATGTCCAACAATAGTCAGAGCTGCTAATGTCATCAGTACTCCAAT
>JAGKTI010032677.1:0-11850 GCA_018397915.1 Birgus latro
CATTCTCTCACACTCTCACCTCGCCATTTAGTTTCAGTTATTCCACAGATATCCGCTTTTGCACTCTCGACCTCTCTCTCTTTCACCTCATCATTCATACCTCTCACATTCCAGGTCGCAATCTTAATCTCGTCCTTTGTCCATTCCTTTGTCGTCAACTTTTGGTCAGTCCTGGTCCGAGGCTTCCTGTTTGTATTTTTAGTTAGTTGTTTTTACGGGGTGGAGCACTAACCCACCACCAACCCTTTTAGTCGCCTCTTACGACAAGCAGGGATACTGGGGGAGAATAAAGTAAATGTGCGTGTTTTTTTCCCCTCAATCTTTATTTGTGCCAGTTTTTTACTGTATCAGTATTCACCTAATGGAGTTAGTTTTTAGAGTGCAATCAGACGCATAAACCTAAACACAGCAGAATTGGACAAAACGTCTGTAAGACAACACTTGACACACTATGACCTAGACTCAAGTGTGGTTGACATAACAGAGGAAGAGATGAACTCTAGTGAAGAGAATGAAAGGCCAGATCACACTGCACAGAAGATGACCACCCAGAAATTGTCCCACAGCCTGTCCACCATAACCGACATGGCAACAACCTTCGAGATATACACCAGGACTATGCCTGAGGCTATCCAGATCCTATCCGTCTTGAATGATCTGATGTCTCAAGTGATGGCAGTCTACAGCAGAAACATACTGGAGCAGAGACAAGCCAGGATTACACGATTTTTTAATGTGACAGAATGTGGCTGCTATTATGCAAGACTTAGACGTGACAGGAGAGGAGGATGAAGGAGGAGAAGTGGACAGAGAGGAAATGGAGTTGCTGGAGCTGAATTCGACTTTGAGGGCTTCGGCTTAGGTGATAGGGCTTCCCCAGAGAGGGCCATGTCACCTAGTAACTAGCCCATCCACCCTCAACACACCTTCACCTGCCACTTATGCCAATGTTTACTTTATTTCTGGTAAGGATTTTTGGTGTTGCAGCTCTTTATAACTGTTCTTATGTCATTTTAGGTACATGTGTATTATGTTATGCTGTATAAGCAACTAGTAAACACTCCACATTGAATTTTGGGTAGGGTCTGTTTGGTGTTATAGTACATTAATAGGGTAGGTAGCTGGCCTACTGGAACGCCCATCTATTTTTCTCATTGATTCTTAACTTCATACTTCAACATTTCACGTTTTGCGACGTTTTGGCCGAACGTCAAAACAGCGACAAACGAGGACTTACTTATAGTTTGCACATTTCTTTCCTTCCCCCCCCCCCACTACTGTATCACAGATATGCCATCATTTGCTTGTGGTACTATATCTGTCCACAGTTTATTTATCAGTTGGCATTGGTAGTCACTGAATGTGAGGGCACTAAGAATGGGTAGTTTCAACGTCTTGTGGAGGTCGTACTATGCCTGTTGCGATTCGGATTTCCTGCAGTCTGTGTTCCATTTTCCTGACAGAACAGTGCACTGCACAGATTAATTGAGTAGAAAACCTATGAAAGAGATAACCACAGGGGGAAACGCAACTGTTGGGTGAACCCATGAACGGCTGAAGGCCATAGAAAATTGATCCATAATGAAGTCACTGTCGTTGAGGAATGTTAGCATACGCATGTTGGGGGAGGTGATGGTAATGTTAGCAGATGGCAGGTTGGAAGGCATGTCAATTGGTTGGAAGATGTCGTAGGAGAGTTTACGGACTGCTTGGTGATAGCAAGTGGCGTAAGTGATGACTGACTCTGATTTGACGGTATAATACTCCGGTGCCTTGTAGAGACCACTAGCAGGTACGCAGTGGACTGAAGAACCAGGACACATAATGGTGACAGAGATGGGAATAGTAAAGAAGAAGTACTGGTTGTTGTTGAGGTGAGCACGGTGGACTGGGAGTTCAGGAGCTGGAACAAAGGAACAGGCCAAGTATATGGAATGGTTG
Organism: Birgus latro; assembly: GCA_018397915.1. Lineage (NCBI taxonomy): Eukaryota > Metazoa > Arthropoda > Malacostraca > Decapoda > Coenobitidae > Birgus > Birgus latro. Next base: position 1,942 of record JAGKTI010032677.1, read on the forward strand.
CAAACTAAAGCAGACTCACAGGGTGTAGCGCTGCTAGAGAAGATAACGAAAAGATGGGCAGCACATAGACGAGAGGTGGGGGTGAGGGAGGAACATTTCTGGAGGTCTGTGGTAGAAAGGAAGGCAACTGAAAGATGGTCATGGGAGAGGAGGAAATATTCCAAAGGAACAGACTGTACTTTGAATAAGGAGTTGTTGTACCAGAAAGGGAAGGGAGTGATGTGGAAAAGGTTGAAGGTGGTGGCAGAACGTAGAGGAATATGGACGATGACGTAGTTGGTGAGAAGAGTGGCCTCGAGAACTGGATGGTAGTATTCGAGAGAGGAGTAGGGTAGGACTGGGGACATCTCGAAAGTAGAGTGAGCCCATTCTAATACAGAACGGAGAGCTGAAATAATTACTAAGTCTGCAGTGACACGTCCATTAATAGGTAGTGACTTGAGAGAGTAGAGAGGCAATGTCTAGTTGGTGATTATCCATGCTGAGTTTAAGATAGAAGAACTGAGAAATGACATCAAGATTTGAGAGGTATTGTTTTAAGATGTCGAGGAAGTTGTTCAGAGTGTAAGTAACTTCATTTAGGTGGGCTGTAATCTTCTGTAACATAGTGTGTTGGACCTTGATGACTCGGCATTGAGATTCTGGGGCTGAAGCTAAATGAGCGAGATCAGATTTGAAGCCAGAAAGGTCACGGGCTGTAGCGACGCCAAACAAGCCACTTAGAATCTCACCTCCGAGGTCAAAGAGACCTTGTTTCACATGAGAACAACCTATGGGTGTCTGAATAGAAAATGTGTCATTGAGCTCAGTGAATTTGTCAGTTATGTATTGCAACTGCCAGGAGAGTGGTAGGAAAAGATGATATAAATACTGATTTGAGTTGTGTTTCCCCATGATGGTCGAGAGATGGGTCTTGATTTCGTGGAGATGGTGCACATAGGCAGGCTGGGCGATGGCTATGTTGGCCAGGGGTGCAAGATCGTAGCACAGGGAGACTACATCTTCGATGAGCATTACCTCGCCTCCCGAGCTGACCAGTGCCCCGGGACATACTCCACCATCGTCCTCACCCAACCTGGACCCTAGGAGGGTCAGCACTTCCAGCAAGTAGATCGCTAACATCATACCTAGAAAGTTAGGTTAGAATTAATGGGAGAGTTCCTGGAGAGGGTGATGGGCGGAACGCAGTTTGGATCGATATTGAGTGGTTGATGAATGAGTAGGTATAGGTGGGGATGAAGGAGATAGATGGATAGACGGAAATGGGGTAGATTGAGGGATTTATGGAGTAGGAGGGGTAGCAGTTGGCTGTGTAAGTGATTCTTCCAACACTAGGCCTCGTGGTGCACGCTTTAATCGTCTGCATGGACCCAATGGGTGTGTAGTGGATAGATCTTGTATGTGAAATTTGTTACCTTGTTTATTGAGGACGGGATGGGGCCCGGTAAATTTGTCATCCAATTAGAGGTGCATGTATGGGAATGAGCAAAGACTAGATCACCGACGCTGATAGTGATAGGAGAGGCAGATTTATGTTGGTGCTGCGTTATGTCCTCCTGAGATGAAGTGAGATTGGATGTTACTTACTGATGGATTGTTTGGAAGTTGGCCAATTTTACTCTGACATAATCATCCATGTTATAGATGGGGTCTGGCTTTGAGGATAACAGGGAGTATGGTAGGGCTTTGTCAAAACCAAAGAGGACAAAGAAAGGAGATTCGCCAATTGATGCATTATTGGAGCTATTGATTGAGGATGCCACTTGGGGAATCCAGTCATCCCATGACGAACTATGGGAGCCTAGGTGTCTGAGGTACTCTAAGATTTTTCTATTGTGGCGCTCTACAAGGCCATTGGAAGCCGGATGGTTAGGCACGACATTGCATTTGTTAATTTTAAAGCGGCGACAAATCTCATCCAGGAGACTATTGTTGAACTCAGTACTGTTGTCAGTAAGGATGTTATATGGTGTATTGAACGGTCAAATTACGTGATATTCGAAGGCACGTGCAACACTCTTCGCGGTCTTATTTGAGAGGGGCACGAGGACACAGTAGTGTGAGAAGTGGTCGACAGCTACAAACAAATACTCAGAGCCTGATTCTGTAAGAGGGAGTTTTAGAAGTTCGATGGAGACTGTTTCCCATGGTCGTGAGGGGATTGGGTATTGTAAGAGCGGTGCAGGTAAGCTGGTTGATCCTTTGTGGCGGTGGCACGAGATGCAAGAGTCACAGTGCTCATTGATATCGCGGCGCATGGTTGACCAATAGTATTCGAGACATGCTTGGCGCAAGCATCGGTCTGTACTTGGATGGGATGCGTGAGGTGCATCATGAACGATGTGAAGGATCGCAGATATTAGGTCAGTAGGAACAACAAGTTGGTGTACTTCTCTGTTGGGCAAATCCTTCCCTGTAAGGAATGTTTTTCTGTACAAGAGATCATCTTTTAGTATGAACTCATCTAGTGGTACTCATAGAGGAGGTAAAGTTGAGGCATCTCCTGATTCTAGGAAATAAACTACTTTGTACCATATGGGATCTTTGCACTGAGAGTTTTGAACAACCTCTGATGTTAGGGTTGTGCTTTCAGTGACCTTGGGCTGCAGGGAAGTGACAGGTGCGGCTACATGACATGAGAGTGCGTCTGCGACTACATTCAATTTTCCCGGGACATACTGAAATGTGGGATTGACGTCCTGGATGGTGATGGACCATCTAGCTAGCCTGCTGGTGAGGTTGCGTCCCTTAAACAAATCACATAGAGGGAGGTGGTCTGTCTGGATATGCACTGGATAACCATATACTATGTCTCTTAAATGTTTCAAGGACCAGACTACTGCCAAAACTTCTAAATTGGTGACACTGTGATTATGTTTAGCTGTGGTAAGGGCGCGACTAGCATATGCTCTTACACGCTTCCTTGATGCTTGATCGAGTTGCATTAAAACTGCACCAAGTCCCGTGCCTGAGGCATCTGTGCATAGAAGAAAGGGTTTGATATAATCAGGGAATGCTAAAATTGGGGCATTTACAAGAGCTGTTTTTAGTGCTTGTAGCAGCCATGGCTCAGTGGGTTAGAGCGCTCCGCTCTGACCGAACGGTCAGAGGATCGAATCCACTCAAAGGACATTGGTAGACATCAGGAAGGGCATCCGGTCATAAAATGCTACACACTCCAATCCAAAAGTCCTCTACCCAGGGGCAATGCCTTAGCCCTTCGGGAATACCAGGCGTAAAACTTTTTTTTTTTTGGGGGGGGGAGGGGGGGCTGTGACTGATCGTTAGCCCATACAAAGAGTACATTCTTCTATTCTTCTTTAGGGGAGCGGCAATCTTGGCATAGTCTTTAATGAATCTGCTGTAGTAACCACTTAGGCCTAGGAAACTTCTTACTGCATCGGTAGTGGTAGGTTCTGGGAAATTGATGATCGCCTTAGTTTTGTCGTCATTAGTATGAATGCCTTGTGCATTGACATGTCCTAGGAAGTTGATTTTCTGTCTCAGGAAGTCACATTTAGTGAGGTTGATTTTCAGGCCTGCTAGCTGTAGGCATTCAAGTACTTTTTGTAGTTTGGCAAAATGATCAGGGATTGATTTACTCACAACAATGATGTCATCTAGGTAAGCAAAAAGAGAGTGTTTCATCATGCCACTGAAAACCGAATGGATAAGTCACATGAATTCTGAAGGAGCATTCCTCAAACCAAAAGGTCTCTTAAACTGAACTGTCCAGAAGGAATGCTGAAGGCTGTGATTGGGCGAGAGGATTCTTCCATTTCAACCTGCCAGTAGCCACTGAGGAGGTCTATCCATCTATCTATTGCCAGATGCCTCAATCCTGCACGTGGTGGCCACAAACAAATCGCCTCCATGTCGCTCTGTCCCCTGCCTTTTCACTGCCCTGCTCCCGTCTCACACCCCCCTCTCTCATGTACCTCTCCACTCCATCCCTCCATCTCATCCTCGGCCTCCCCCTCCCTCTCACCCCCTCCACCTCACTCACATACACTCTCCTCATCAGTCTTTCACTCTCCATCCTCTCCACATGCCCAAACCACCTTAATGTGTTTCTTCTAACGCTTCCTATCACGTCCACATCCACACCACAATGCTCCTTCACTTCCTCATTTGTTAGTCTGTCTCTCCATGTGACTCCACATGCTCCTTTCAAATAACTCATTTCCACTGCTCTCACTCTTGACTTCTGTCCTTCCAACAGGGTCCAAGGAGGTCTAGGGATGAAAAGACTACGTTATTTTCACTTAGTGATTCTAGCAAATCTGTGAGGACGGGCAATGGGAAACGGTCTGGAACAGTTACAGAATTTACCTTACGGTAGTCCACTACTGGTCTAAAGTTGCCGTCCTTCTTTGGGACTGAGAAAAGAGATTATTCCATGGACTGACGGAAGGTTTGATAATGTCCTGAACTAACATTTTCTGTACCATCTGATCTGTTTGTTTTCTCAAGCTGTGAGGTAACCAATACGCTGGTATGTAAATCGTCTGAGTTCCTGGTACTAGTTCTGTGTGATGTTTGACAAAGTCTGTCCTGCCCATCGGTTCTCCGGGTAAGGCTACCACATTTCTGTAAGTGTGCAAAAAGTTGAGCAGTTGAGATTTATGTTGTGGAAAATCTTTGCAAGTCAGATTCGAGAGCAGGTCAGGTGAACGGGTCGGAGCAGATCCCGTAGGGTTAATGCCACATACACCTGTTGGTTAACTATCATCATCAGTACGAACAGTAGGGATAGAGGATTCCTGGCACACCATTATGGCCACTGGGTATGCTAGGAAGTCTCCGATCTTTACACCACTTTTAAGTTTCAGTGGAGCATTAGTGACATTGAGCAGGTATAAATAGCATAGACTGTCCTCTAATACCGTGCACCATGCTGACTCATAAGTTAAGCCATTCACACAACACGTCTCAGGTAGTGTTAGTACATCCACTCCTTCTTTTGCACCTACAGCACGAACAGAGACTTTGGTGAACTCATGCAGTAACAAAATTGTGCATGTATTCGTTATTGCACGCCTCATCTCTGCATGCTGGAGAACATCAGTCAGACTCTGTGAGGTAGTTAACTGAGACATGTCTGAGTCGGCTATAGTGCTGTCATTAGAGGAGTTTGGAAGAGCCTTTTCTGAGTGCTGAGATGATATATCATCAGGTGTTGAGGAATTCATGTCCTTGCTCTCAGTCAGATGATGATGTTAATGGCTTGACTTGTTTTGTTCTTTTAGGTAGTGCAAGAGTCTGGGGGGACTGAATGACTAAGTTTATTGTAAATACAGGATGGGGACATTCCATACTGTATACTGGGAACCCAGAAATGTCTATACTACTACAGGCAGGTAATAATGCAATGGAGTGTTGTGCCATGGTGGGTAAGCCAATAAGGGCATCTGCTGGATATTGCAATTCATTAGTAACATGAAATTCTTTTGAGAAAGGGAGCAAGGCACTGTCTAGTTGTACTTCTAAAGTGACTCTTCCCTTGACCTTAAACTCTGAGCCTTGTACACCGCATAGGCGAATGTCAGGTGGCTCAAGGAAAGTGACTTGTTTGCTTTGGCGTTGAATGATGTCTAAAGAGGTATCAGAAATCAAGTTTACTATAGATCCGGTGTCCATGAAGAATGATGTTTGTCAGTCATTACTCCATCCTAGAATGACTAGGCCTGAGGAAGTTATGGACCCAACATGGCGGATGGGGAGTTGGTGTTCTGTTGGTACGTCATATTGGTCTGATATGGGCGCGGCGCTTCCCCCGACTGGCGGTGGCTGAGGTAATGACATTCCTCAGTAGTGTGAGTCATACTCATCTTATGATACTTGCATGTAGGACGATGCGAGCAGGAAGGCGTATGCCGTCTAGTTTGAGAGTGAGGCCGTCTGTGTTTACGGTCGCAGCTGGTTTCCCGATGTTCTGAATTACCACAGTGCCAGCAGAGAATCGAGGATCGTCTGTTCTGTTGGACACTAGATTAATCACGATCGGCGGTTGGAGAATGAAGAGTGGCAGGTCTGCCGCGTGTGGTGGAATGGGAGCGGTATTGGTCTGGTGAAGTGCAAGTGTGACCGACTTGGGAGACCAAGGGGCGGTTGGTAGCCTGATGCGTGCAGTTCTTTCATGGATGGTTTTAGTGATCTGAACTGTTTTATCTCCTGGATTGAAACCTATCTCCAGGGCTATCTCCCTTTCTCAAGGATCAAGCCAATGGAGGAACCCTAGGTAACCAATTAAATCTGCAAAGTTGTTGAGTGAAAGCATAGGAGCTTCATCTACTTCTTCTATCCATTTCATGCCTATAAGTAATTGGCGCATCTCGCTACTAGTGGCTTTCATGGCAGCGGCTGCTTCGCATAGTTTGGCATGTTGTGTTGGAACTGTTAAATCCTCATCCATCTGAGTGAGGAGATTAGTGAATCCAATGAGAGATGCAGCATTGGAATGCTGGCAACGAAGTGTTATGAGTTCCTTACGGAAATCATCAAAGGTTTTAATGCCATCGAAATGTCCTGCATGGATCGCGGATCCAATGTCCGATTTGCCTTGGTGTAAACGACCCATGAGATATGAGAGTTTGAGGTTTTCATCTGAAATCTGCTGATTGTAGTTGTCGGTTTCTACTTGTCTGAGGAAATCATAAACAGACCAAGTTGAGTCCTTGCCGGTAAATTTGGAACGATTGGCATCGTCGAGATAGATAGACTGTGGAGAAGGGGTTGTTTGGGCCATGGTTGGAAGTGTGGAAATGATTGAAGTAGGGGATTGAGAGAGAGAGAAGGTAGTGGTAGTGAAGTGTGAGACGGGAGATGAAGTGGGGCAGGAGAGTGAACGATAGTGGAAGGAGCAGGGATAGAAGAAAGCTGTGTAGAGTCAGGGATAGAGTATGAGGTATCTGAATGGATAGTATCTGGATGGGAAGTTTGTGGGTCAGCGGAGTGTGAGGGTCTGATCTGGGTCATGGATACGTGCGCCCGCTACGTAAATGAGTCACTGAATCGTCCTCGGCGGGTGGTGTGGGATCATTTGTTGTTTCTTGGCTGACAGGGGTTGGAGTAAGTTCCATATATTCAAAGTATGATATGTAGTGTGGCGATGTAATGTGAGATGAAGGATGAGTAGGGATATATATGTGTATATTTACAATATGAAGATGAGAGAATGTACTATTAAAATGGAAGTGGAAATGAATGAAGATGACGAGATGCGGGGTTTAATAAATAAAAGGTGAAATGTGAGATGAGTAATAAAGAGTCAGTGAAGATGAGTATGAAGTGGGGGGGGGGGAGATGAATAATGACAATACAGTAAGACTTCACTATAACGGACTAATTGGGGCTCAGGCCAGTCCGAAATATGTGATTTTCCGATAAAAGCGACATCCGGACTTACCCCTGCTAATCCGGACTTTTTCCGATATATCAGACATTAGTCCGGATTTTTTCGGTAGTTTTCACCACCATTGCAGTATTGTACTGTGTTTTACCTTCACTACATTAATCAAATGGTATAATAATACTGTATTGTGCACTGAAAAACATGTCTTTTACTTGTCTTATTGTGGTGAACATAACTGAAGTTGTCAGGCAGTCCGGACTGATTCTGGCTATATCGGACTTTTTCTGATATATAGGAGTTTAGTCCGGTAGCTCCTCGAGTCCAATAAAAGCAAATTCCGGTGTACTGAAGTCCGTTATATCGAGGTTTTACTGTAATATGCAATCTGTAGAGAAAATCCAAAGGATAATCTCTATTGAAAGTCAATAATGGGTGGATGAAGATATACTATTATAGTTACACAGCTGAGTTTTGAACGAAGTGGAGAGGGCGTGGACTTGCAGTGGAGAGGAGGACGTGAGCGGGTAGTGGCGGGTCAGCTTGCTGGAGATGAGACTTGTTGTGAATGTGGAGGTCCCTTGCTTGGCTCGTGGTGGAGGAGGCTGGTAGTGAAGACGACTTGGCTGAGAGTTACAATCACGCTTAGTGGAAGCAGGCTGGATTGGTGGGTGGGAGACGGTACGTGAATACGAGTCCGAGCCGCTAATCCGGACCATATTGGCACCGAGGGGCGAGAGTGTGAGGTGCAGGTCGAGGGCAGATGTCCCCATAGGGCAGGTGCAGAGCTGGTGGGTAGTAGATGCAGAGGGTGGTGTCGGGGTGAACGGCAGACGTTGGAGAGGGGACACCTTGAGAGGAGGGGACACTATATGGCGAGTACGGAATAGATGTCGGGAACAGTTGAGACAGGTGCGTAGGTCCGGTGGTGACGACACTTGTGTGGGCGGTTTAGAGAATGGCACTGGTGAGGGAAATTGTACACCTGTAGAGGCACAGCCGGTTTTACACCACAGAGGCACTGAGGGGGTGGGGCTGTGAGAAGCGGGGCGTCAAGTATTTGTTGGTGGCACTAAACATTGTAGGAGGCGGTCAGAAACGATGGTTCGAGACACTGCTGCTACCAAATGTTATCCACAGTCCCTTGATGATTTAATGAAAGTCCTGGAGTAGGTATTTAAGGACTTTTATGTTGAGTAGCTGAACAGAGTGTTCCCCTTACAAAAGTCAGCCCCTTACTGAGCTGCATCTGTGTAGCCTGCACTATTGGAACGTGTGTTTAGTCAGCGCTTTTAGTGGGGGCACAGTGAGGGGGGTGGGCACATGTACAGACATATAACAGGGATGGTACAGTTTGATTATTGATTGATCTGTAAAAAATAAAAATAAAATAAAAAGAACTAATATTTTTACTAGAATAGCTTTTTTACACCATAAATAATGTTTGCAGGGCAGGCAAAGATTGTTTCCGTCTCCCAAATCCCAATCAAGGGAACTTTGCCAGACCCAGGGAGTTCCATCCGAAACTTAAAGAAAGTGAGTCATTGCTTATTTGGGCGATCGTACTTGGCAGCCTTCATGGTTATGTTTTTTGTGTGTTACAGCACAGTGAGTGTTGTTTGCAGATGATATTGTGCTGATAGATACCACCAGGGAGGGAGTAGAATGGAAGGTGGAGGATTGGAGAAAGAAAATGGAGGGTAGAGGTTTAAGATTAGTACTGTAGGCAAAAGATGGAATGTCTGTGCTTTAATAGGAAGAAGAACAGGGAGATGTGAGTTTGCTAGGAGGAAAATTGAAAAGTGTTGGGACTTTCAAGTATTTAGGCCCAAAAATAACAGCTGACAGCAGACTGGATGCAGAAATTAACATTAAGATACAGGCAAGATGAAGAAACTGGAAGGGTATGTCAGGAGCGTTATGTGATAGAAAAATCAGTGCAAGAGTGAAAGGAAAAGTATATAAAATGGTGGTAAGGCCTGCAATGATATACGGTTTGGAAACTTGGCCCATAAAGTAGTCTCAGGAGAGAAAACTGGTGGTGACAGAGATGCGGATGCTGAGATGGATGAAAGGGGTCACGAAAGTGGATGAGATCAGGAATGAGAATTAGGGGAACGTTTAAGGTTGTGGAAATCTCAAAGAAGGTGCAAGAGATGCGACTACAGTGGTACGGACATGTAATGAGAAAGAATGAGGACTGTGTGGGTAGAAGAGTGATAGGCATGGAAATGGAGGGTAGATGGAGAAGGGGTCGGCCGAGGTGATGTTGGTTGGACCGTATACAGTGAGATATGAGGGAGAAGATTATAGCAGGGGATGCTTTTGGACACAGAGGAGAATGGAGAAGACTAGTCAAAAACAGCGATCCCATATAAACATGCACAAAGCTGAGGAAGAAGAAGAAGCAGTGAATTGACAGTGGGTTAGCCATGGTAACTGAAGGGACATGCAAAGATGGCAGTGTAAACATTCCCCCTCCCCTGTAACTTGTGGAACTACTGTTCACAATTTTTGTATATTATATCCAAACATTATTACATGTATCTAAATGCTGT